>LGRX02030140.1:0-17159 GCA_001247695.2 Cymbomonas tetramitiformis
GGGTGCGCACACGCATAGGGGGTGGGTTGAGCTCGAGGGCGCGCACACGCATAGGGGGTGGGTTTCACCCGTTTCTCCTTCCCCCCCTCTCTGGCACAATGTTTGTATGTTTCCCGTGAGGGAGGGATACTGAGCGCCTGCCATCACTCATGCCCCGCGCCTAGCAACTTGAGAGGGAGGGAGGGATTCTGAGCGCATGCCATCACTCATGCCCCGCGCCTAGCAACCGGAGAGAGAGGGAGGATTCGGCCTCGCCATCACTCATGCCCTGCGCGCCTGTAGCAACAGTGAAAGAGAGGAGGTATTCTCAGCCTCGCCATCACCATGCCCCGCGGCGCCTAGCAACCTGGGAGGGAAGGGAGGATTCGAGCACCGGCCATCACTCATGCCCCGTGCGCCTAGCAACAAGAACGAGAGAGGGAGGGATTCGAGCGCCCGCCATCACTCATGCCCCGCGCCTAGCAACTGAGAGAGAGAGAGAGGAGGGATTCAGCGCCCGGCCATCACTCATGCCCCAAGTGCGCCTAGCAACTCGGAGAGAGGGAGGATTCTGGAAATACCGCCATCACTCATGCCCCGCGCCTAGCAAATCGAGAGAGAGGAGGGATTCGAGCGCCCGCCATCACTCATGCCCTGCGCGTCTAGCAACCGGGGAGAGAGGTGGACTTCCCGAGCGCCTGCCATCACTCATGCCCCAAGTGCGCCTAGCAACTGGAGAGAGAGAGGGATTCTGAGCGACTGCCATCACTCATGCCAAACTGAAATGTCGTCCCGTTGAGAGGCGACCTGAGTGGTGAGGTGAGTGTTCCATCCTTCTATTCTTCTATCCAGCTCTGAGCTGAGTGGCATGCTGGATACTGAGCAGATAGAGTGGAATGCCGAATGCTGAGTTGAGTGGCATGCTGAGTGGCATGTTGAGTAGTGAGGTAGGTGGTCTGTCCATCTATCCAGCTCTGAGCTGAGTGGCATGCTGGATGCTGAGCTGAGTGACATGCTGAATGCTGAGTTGAGTGACATGCTGAGTGGCATGCTGAGTAGTGAGGTAGGTGGTCTGTCCATGTATCCAACTCTGACGTGAGTGGCATGCCTGCCAGCTCTCCTCCCTCCCCCTGCCCTTTCTTCCCCTCTGTGCTGTTCAGATCACTCGCATCTTTCTGATGGCAGCCGGACCTCCGCACAGTGTCGCCCTAACCCTGCGGCACTTGCTGGAGATAACCTGGCCCACCTTCTGCGGTGGGCGCCTGAAGATAGGTGGCTTGGGTTCTTGTTCCGTTGTGATGCCCTTGCCCCCCTCCCCCCTGCTGCTCTCCCTCCCCCTCCTTGGCATGACTGCCTCATGCGCGCTTGCCCTCTCCCCCCCCCTTCACCCGTTTCTCCTTCCCCCCGTCTCTGGCACAATGTGTGTATGTTTCCCGTGAGGGAGGGATACTGAGCGCCTGCCATCACTCATGCCCCGCGCGCCTAGCAACTTGAGAGGGAGGGAGGGATTCTGAGCGCCGTCATCACTGCTGCGCGCTAGCAACCGGAGAGAGAGGAGGGATCGAGCGCGTCTAGCAACCGGGAGAGAGGGAGGGATTCTGAGCGCCTGCCATCACTCATGCCCCGCGCGCCTAGCAACTGGAGAGAGAGGGAGGGATTCTGAGCGACTGCCATCACTCATGCCAAACTGAAATGTCGTCCCGTTGAGAGGCGACCTGAGTGGTGAGGTGGGTGTTCCATCCTTCTATCCTTCTATCCAGCTCTGAGCTGAGTGGCATGCTGGATACTGATGAGCAGAGTGACATGCTGAATGCTGAGTTGAGTGGCATGTTGAGTAGTGAGGTAGGTGGTCTGTCCATCTATCCAGCTCTGAGCTGAGTGGCATGCTGGATGTTGAGCTGAGTGACATGCTGAATGCTGAGTTGAGTGACATGCTGAGTGGCATGCTGAGTAGTGAGGTAGGTGGTGTGTCCATGTATCCAACTCTGAGCTGAGTGGCATGCTTGCCAGCTCTCCTCCCTCCCCCTGCCCTTTCTTCCCCTCTGTGCTGTTCAGATCACTCGCATCTTTCTGATGGCAGCCGGACCTCCGCACAGTGTCACCCTAACCCTGCGGCACTTGCTGGAGATAACCTGGCCCACCTTCTGCGGTGGGCGCCTGAAGATAGGTGGCTTGGGTTCTTGTTCCGTTGTGATGCCCTTGCCCCCCTCCCCCCTGCTGCTCTCCCTCCCCCTCCTTGGCATGACTGCCTCATGCGCGCTTGCCCTCTCCCCCCCTTCACCCGTTTCTCCGTCCTCCCCTCGCTGGCACAATGTGTGTCTGTTTCTCGCGTTGTGCGTGTTCGCTTGGTTCCCTTGAGCCATGGCAGCCTCCTGCTTGCCGGCTCTCTTCTCCCTTTTCCCCTTCCTTCTTGGCTGTTTCTCGGCTTCCCTCTTGCTTGCTTGCCTCCCCCCTTCCTGCCATTCCCTCTTTCCGGGCCGGCCGGCCCTGGTTTGAACTGTGAACTGGTTAGAACGCCGGGCTTGTCGAGTCGACCAGCGGAGAGCGCCAAAAGGCTGCTCACCAAAGGATCGAGGGTTGTGGACCCGTGCTCATTGACTACAAGGCCTCGGCAGCTTCTGATTGGTTTCTTTTCTCGTGCTGGAGCTGGATCCCCTGAGCCATGGCAGCCTCTTGCTTGCCGGCTCTCCTCTCCCTTTTTCCCTTCCTTCTTGGCTGTTTCTCGGCTTCCCTCTTGCTTGCTTGCCTCCCCCTTCCTGGCCCTTCCCTCTTTCCGGGTCGGCCGGCCCTGGTTTGATCTGTGAACTGGTTAGAACGCCGGGCTTGTCGAGTCGACCAGCGGAGAGCGCCAAAAGGCTGCTCACCAAAGGATCGAGGGTTGTGGACCCGTGCTCAGTGACTACAAGGCCTCTGCAGCTTCTGATTGGTTTCTTTTCTCGTGCTGGAGCTGGATCCCCCTGAGCCATGGCAGCCTCTTGCTTGCCGGCTCTCCTCCCACTGCACTCCTTCCCTTCCGCCTTGGCAGCCTTATGCTTGCTGGCGTTCCTCCCCTTGCCCTCCTTCCCATGTGCATTGGCAACCTCCTGCTTGCCGGCTTTTCTCCCCCCTCCCCCTGCCCCTTGAGACATTGCAGCCTTTTGCTCACCTTGCTGAGGCTCCGCGCTCGGCAGGCTTCCTCTTGACGCGGCTAGAGCCTTGGGCCAGGCTGGTTCTCTTGCCGTGGCTCGGGGCTCTGTGCTTGGCGGGCTCCCTGCCTTGGTCTGGCGTGGGCTTTGTCGGCCGTGGCGCTTTGACCTCGGCCCCGCAATTCTTCGCCCCTGGCGGGATCCCCGGTCGCCCGGTGCGTCCTCTAGGAGGCGTGAACCGATTTACGGTGGGGGAGGGCGGACGGATCCGGGGAGGGAAGTGCCGGGGCGTCCGAACAAGCCACCCTCCCTGAATGCTCCATGCCCAATGCCGGTCGCCGCCAGCAATGGTGCCACAAGTACCTTGAGTATATCGTGGTAGGCCGTACTTGGCTACGAGCACACGTGGACGGGGTGGCGTGGCAGCCATCCGCACTCCTGAACGAGGAACTCCGCTGAGGAGCGGCCTTGGGAGCAAGTCCATATAAGTGTCTCGCCGCAGCGACGGTCAAAGCTTCTCTAATGCTAATGCTAATGCTGAGTAGTGAGGCAGGTGGTCTGTCCAACTATCCAGCTCTGAGCTTAGTGGCATGCTGGATGCTGAGCTGCACGGATGCGGAGAAAGCCGTGCTCAAAGACCATCGAGGGGCCTCAGATGAAGACGTGGCGGGGAAGAAAAAGTTCATCGTTGTCAGGTTGGAGCAGTTGTGCAAGGCAAGGCTCAAGGACTTACATTTGTCGATCACAGGGGAAATTCCACAGATGTTCAAGCCCGGCTCCAAAGCGGTCTTCCTTGTAAACACGCTTGCCACTGCTTTTCTTGCATTGGAAAAAGCGAATGCAAAACTCCCAGCGGAGGGAGGAGGGGGGATGGGTGGTGGGAGTGTTGAAGCCCCCACTAGATACCGAGTGGACATGAACCTGAAACACTTCAAAGAGTGGCGCGAGGTGCATGAGAATGAGCAGCTAGAACGGAGCCAGAAACGGAAGAGGAGCGGCTAGAACTTTACATATTCACACAATATTGCACTTGTTCGTTGCTGTCAACTTGTGATTTATTTGCAGTCTATGAGACAGATCGATGGGAGATATATAGTTGTGCAATGTAGGCGCATGTGTGCACATAGGTGTGCCCGAGGACATCATAACGTTCAAAGTCATATTTCTTTGCTAACCTACTTGCAAGTATAAGTGTTGGCATGGGGTGTGATTTAATTTCTCTTTTATAGAAAAAAATCTGATTTATTTTTTTATGTAAAATATATATAAAATAGACATTTGGGGTAGTGTGGGGCCTTCGGTCCACGTGATTTTGGGACCCTAGGTCCTGAATCGCTTGGGACCTTCGGTCCCAAGCGATATTTGGGACCTTCGGTCCCAACGTCGCCCCCCAGGACCTTCGGTCCCAAATTTGGGACCTGCGGTCCCAAATCGGCCAATTTTCTGAGAAATCCCCATTCATGTTTCGCTTTCTCCATTCGCATTGTCGCAGACGCTCACTGTCTCAGTCGGGGGGAAATACAGCGCTGCATGTAAGTTATTAACTATGGAATTTCAAGTTATCACCAAGCGCTTGCCCCCGGAACTGACCTAGAGTGCAGTGAACTACTGATGATTAGTGTAGTGATGTACAAATGAAAAGATTTGCGTGATATGCGCATGCCGTGCAGTGTGCGTCCCTGCTGGGCGTGAGTCGAGATGGCTGGCTCGAATCGCGCCCATTACCCCCTTCACAATAACCGTCCAGCAACCTGGTTACTGGACGGATCTTGCGCGCGCAAAAAATATGTGGTTACTAAGACACCTACGAATTAATATGCAAAGTTTCGTTGTGTTTGGCATACGGTAGTATGCCGAACACAACACCCTCAGGACAGCTGGCGCGCACGCAGTCATGGCGAAGACAAGTCGCTGTCCAGATATAATGGGGAACCGGGAGAGGAATGTTTCTTCCACTGTTTTGTTATAATGCAACGCACATCGCTGACGTGGACCCGAACGAAGTTATCACAAGATCATTCGACGCGATTTATTCTGTTTATATTCTGTGCATCGCAGAAATATTATTGGCTGAAATAAATTACCGTGCCCTCACTGGCTAAGGCATTGGCATGGCACACGCACATATTGATGTTTCGTCAGCCATCGTCAGTCATTTTATATTGTGGGATACTATAGTATGTGAAATCGCAAAGCGTATGCGTTTGCCCGATGTGTTCTTTATACCGAATCTTTTTAAAATATATAATTTTATTGCACTCAGTTATTCTGACGACTAAATGCGTGGACACACCGGACACCCCGATCGGAGGGGCTTTTGCGTTCTGTCCAAGCGCTTTCAGCCGACGATGATGGGAGAAATGGGGCAATCCGCGTAAAAGTGTTCCAGGTCACAATCGCAGTACATTGTGATCGCGGCTTCATAATTGGTCGCCAATTTAATTTTCCAGTTAAAACGTTCCATGGTGGCATGCCCCCGTATCTTTCATGCCATTTCAGTAAAAAACATTCAAACATTGCAGGTTTCGTTCGCTTCCAAGACCAGTTTTGGACGCTTCCGAAACCCATACAAATGTTATTTTGGCTTCCGAAAGTGATTTCGGGTCGCGATTTTCATTCCAAACTTGCGCATCTTATTGGGCTCATCGAGACCTTTAATGTGATATATCGCATGCCGAAAACTCGAATCCGATTCACTTTCGGCAATATAAATACACTTTCGGAATCTTCCTAAACCGGTTTCTGAAGGTTCCCAAACCCGATTATGGGTTTCGAAACCCATTTATAAAACCCACCCTTCCGAAACCCGGTCAGAGGTCCCGAGCGGGCAGCTCTACTAACTTGAATTGCACACATCAATATATATGACCACAACCTATGCGCGCAAGGACAACGAACTGCATTATACCGCATTTCGCAAAAAAATAATCGCTCGTCATGTGAAACTTCCCACCTTATTGCTAGTTCGCTTCCGGCGCTCGAGGCCATACCGCGCTTGCATTATTGTTCTTTTAATGGCATCAGCAAATTCTTTTAAAACCTTATTTTTAGGCATAGGGGATTATTCATCGCTTTATAACTTTTATAACTTTTATCGTTTTATAACTAATTCTAGTTGATGGTGTTATTTGCGGGGGAAAGGAGTGTTTTCATTTAAATACTTTGTTTGGATGTTTGATGAATACATGCGTTGTGCAGGGTAGTCATAAGATTTATGTCGTTTATTTGTGTTTGTCGGTACCGGTACGAGCTGAAAATCGGCCATTATACGAGCTCAAACTCAGCCCATTATATGAGCTGAAAATCCCATTATAAGAGCTGAAAGTTGCCCCTACATGGGCCGAAAATCAGCCCACGCGCAGAGTCTCGGAGGAGAGTTTCCCTTTCGTGGTTGGACGGTTCACCGCTGGGCCAGGGTTACTTATTGCAGCCAAGCAGGGAACGCCTTTGTCCACCCCGAAGCTGAACAGCGTGCAGTGTTGTGTTTCACGAGCTTTCGACGCTGGGAGGTGAGTTCCCTCAGGGGATGAGCCTTGTCATGCCGACAGTCAGGTTGGCATATATAGAGTATACATTACAGCTCACCTTGTGCATGATGAATAAATGGATGACTCGATATCCATTTACATTAGTGGACCAGGTCCCCGCTTCCCCTTCGTTTCTGGACATGATTATGATTGGCGGCTGCTCTGTTGGCGACGCCAAAGTGTAAGTGTCGGTGAAGCTACGGTACGGCGAATTGCTTTGTCGTTTGTTGGCGCGACCACGAGCTGCGTGGGATTACTCGAACTTCAATGATTTGATACTTGTCGTCGAATCGTAACGATAAATTAATCAATTAGTTTTCGTCCCACGACCCACACCGTCCGAGTTCTTTGATCTCTTCATTTTGAGAAAACATTGCTTTTGAAAATGTTAATTCTCTTAAATCAATCATGCAAGCTCGGTGTAGAAATTTACCTCCATAAACCCTACAATTGTTTGCATTGCACAAGCGATTCATCCTAAACTTGGGCTTACCATCTCTGTCTTGATGTGTCCGCAGGTGTGCCTGTGGCATATATCTCAAGATTGAAAAGCCCACGTGAATCACTACAATCACACATCTCACAAAAGAAAAATATTATTAAAAAACAATCAATACGGGGGCAGGCCAATGTAAACTTATCAATTGGAATCAAATGGCAACCATCCCTTATCAAAGCAATCAAACTGATACTTTGAGCAAAATTATACATAGAGAAGCCAGATGATTTCTCAGAAGGCCGATTCTAGAATCAGACAAATTGACTGGCTTCTGTAAGCGGTCAGCTTATGTTCGACAACAAGCAAGGAGGCAGAGAGGCCAGCAGCTTGCTAGGCATGTGCTAATCATGCATTAGTCTCCAGAACCTCCTGAATTGCGTCGACAGCGCTGTCAATCAGCTGCAGATCCTTTTCACTATATTTCATGGAGGTCTCATCCACGGCGTAAGATAGAGATTTCTTCTTCGACGTGAGCTTCCTGGCACCGCTGCTAAGCTCACTTGGCGGATTAAAAGCTACAACTCCTGCAGCAAGCATCACGCACCTCAGGTCAGTCAAGGCGGACATGATCAACAGCAAAACAACATTCACTACATCCAAAGGGATTGTGCAGACGTTGTTAGATAATATCCACCGGTGGCTTGAACCTTCCCATTGGCCAAGTGCGCTATAAGCAGGAGCATATAATTACACACGCCCTCAGCAGTGAACAGAGAGCATAGATACCCACATCCGCGTCCTTTGAGAATAATCCATGGTTGTGCACCTCAGTACAAAAGTTTGCTCAATAAGAGGAGCTTGGTAGCAGCAGGCTTTTATATGGGAGCCGGACGGGGGCACATGGCAGCAAGAGAGGAAATGGCAAACAGGGAGGATATGTTGGACTGCATGAGGCGCCCAAGACCCAAAGTAGTGACACAGGTAAGAAAATGAACAAGCAGTGAAAATCAAGCTTGGCAAACTTGGACTGTGAATCTGTCAGTAATTGAGCCACTCGTTGGATTTCAGGATGTCTGTAAAATGACCTCGGTCCGTTCAGAGGGAGAATGAGACTGGGACCAGACATTTTCTTGCTCAAGACGGCGGCATCCATATGACCACTAACGGCGTGCCAAAAAGGAAGGGGAAAACACTCGGATAAGTGTGCTGCTCAAAAAACTTAACAATAGAGAAATGATACTCTTAAATATGACATGTGAGATGGTGGAATGTTTAGTGGTCACGGCTCGGCTCGGCTTGCCCGGAGAGGGGGGGTCGAATGTCTGGTAGTCACGGCTCGAGATTGCCGGAGAGGGGGTCGAATGTCTGAGTGGTCACGGCTCGGCTCGGCTTGCCCGGAGAGGGGCAGTGGAGTGTCTGGTAGTCACGAAACAGGTCGGCTTTGCCGGAGAGGGGGCCGGTGTCTCACTGTGCAGTCACGGCTCAGGTCGGCTTGCCCCGGGGAGGGGTCAAATGTCACTGGTAGTCACGGCTCAGGTCGGCTTGCCCGGAGAGGGGGTCAGAATGTCTGGTAGTCACGACTCAGCTCGAAGCGCCCGGAGAGGGGGGTCGAATGTCTGGTAGTCACGGCTCAGCTCGGCCTTACCCGGAGAGAGGTCGAATGTCTGGTAGTCACGGCTCAGCTCGGCTTACCCGGAGAAGGGGGTCGAATGTCTGGTAGTCACGGCTCAGCTCGGCTTGCCCGGAGAGGGGGTCGATTTTCAATAGCCATCGACCAATATTAATAGACCAACATTTCATCACCCACTTTTAACCAGTGGCTGTCCCCGTTTACATCAAGGTGCCAATACCTCACAGCATGGCGGACGAACACAAGTCCCCCCGCAAGTCCAATAGCCCCGAGGTAACATCGGGCAGATGTGGAGAAGGGACCCCCAGCAGGAAAAGCGAAAAACAACTGTTGCAAGGCGGGGAGCGCAGTACTCAGAACCGCAGCTTACTCGCAGGATGTCAGCGCAAGGGCTTCAGTCCCATAGAGTTGGTGTTGGGGGTAAGGGGGTTGCAAGCGCAGCTCGGAGGAGGGCGGGCAAGATTAGAAGGAAGCAATTCGGGCTATCATTCTCAGGCCCTTTGGAACGCCCGTCGCGTGCTGGATGGGCAAGCTCTCTTGAGGCCAGGCTGCGGACAGGCAGGGACCGGGGCGGTGGAGAGATGGCTAGGGCAGCTCGGGGGGAAGGGGTGAACCGGCTTCCGAGGCACAGCTTCAGTGCGCAGGTAGAGCAGTCGCAAAGGCACTCAGGTACCCCGGCGAGGCTTCGGAGGTCCGGTTCTCCACTAGTGGGCTCCGGAATATCCGGATCAGTGTCCCGAAGTGTGAGCTGAATCCTTTGAACACCGGTGTGGGTACATAGTGCATCCAACCTTCTGTGGATATTATTTATATGGTGCCAAAGGAGTCGGTCCACGGATAAGCCACACACTTCCTAGTCAAAAAAAAAAGTGTGGGGTAACTGGAAACTCACTCAAGTTTGCACTGCAGGTCCATCATGGAAATATTCCAGGTTGCCAAAATACCACCTACTTAGAGATGTGAGGAGCGCCCGGCGCCAGACCACCTCATGAAGCAAAACATTGAAACAAGTGCTTGCTCAGTGTCCTGCCGTGCCGTGCACAACATGCACAGGACCGCGATGCACTCTCCAAACTTCAAATTCCCAGATACCAGAAGTACACACTGTAAGAATGGCGGTATGGATGACAGCATGGCTATGCAGCATCCTAAACCCGGGTCACAGAGTAAGCATGTGGTGGCGGCATGCCTTCTACCCACGCCTTCTACAGCACGGAGGGCAGCGTGGTCCATGCAATTTGTAGTTCACCCTATCGTTGCCATGCATCTTTCTAGCACCACAGTAGATGTTACCAAGTGTGTGTCACATAGACGTGTCTGTAATATACAAACATCTTTCCGAAACACGGATTAAGCAACCTTTCGTGGCAGGCCCCCGTCGCAGCAAAGAGGGCAAAAGCAAGCGTTATGAGCGCCGATGATGAGGTGAAAAAAGAAACCAAGCCAAAGGCCGGCACTGAAGTGCTCCCTGGCGAAATGAAGGGGCTAGAAGGACCGTAGAGGTAAACACCTCCTGCCTCTTCTCGCAACAAACGGCAAGAAAAGAAAAGTCAGCTTCACGCATCGCAATCTGAGGTTTGTCAGCACGGATGGAAAAGTGTGTGGAATGGAACCAAGGGGAGTAGCGAAGTGCTCCACACCAAAACTAAGGGATCTTGCTCACAGTATTGCGGGAGGCAGGGATGCTGCGACTGCACGGAGCCAGACCTGATGACGCAGGACCACGCAGAGGACTCTCGCACGGTGTCGTGCAGGCCTTGGTTGAGGAGGGAGATCAAGTGTCACAGGGAGAACAACTCGCAAGCCGGAGAGAGCTGCAGATCGTACTCCGCCGCACAAGCCGGACGAGTGCGCAAAGTGCGCAACAGCCCAAGAAAAGTTCGCCTATCTGGCGCTGGGAAGGGCGCCCTTACCATGCTGCAGGAGCCTTCGAAGCATATCGTCAAAAGTAGCTTTATCCTCAATGAAATCAGGGTTGACCCGGTCGATGTATAGATCGGCAATACCACTCACGTGCTGAAAAATGGCCTCCTTCTTCGCGTGTGTGTAAAATATGATCTATAGTTGCAACATCGCCCGGGCACGTGCAGATGGTCAGAAACCCCGTCCTCTGAGAGACTCGCGGCGATTCGCCGATTGCGTCATCCTTTCTCGGACAGGGATCCCTTCAACAGGATACTTCGGAGAGAGCAAGGCGATGACACTGGACGGAAAGAAGGCGCAAAGTGGTAGAAACGCGACCAGAACAGAGGCTGGGGGTCAATCCGTACCTCTGGCGACCAGCCGCGATCGTCGAGAGAATCGGCGACCGGGAGAGTGGCCTGCGGCACTCACACGTCTCAGCGAGGTTGAAATGTAAATCATCGGAGTGGCGCAAAGTTTAGCAGCAAGAGCAACCCGCAGCTAAACTTTTTCCTGACAAGGTTTGCCTCCTTTTGACGAGGAGCCCGAACCTCTCGACAAGATCCAAATGGAACTGATGCGTCAGCAGCTCTGCTGAAAGCTCCACAAGGTTCGTTGCCGATGCGCCGGGCTCAAGGTGAAGTAGCCGAGACCGACGGAGGGTTGGGCTCAAGGCGAACTAGCCGAGAAGTGACTATCCCCGATGAGCTGATGGCCTCAAGGCAAACCCTCGCTCAAGGCGAACCCTCGCGTTGGTTTAAAGGAGGAGGGCAGTATGCACGAGCGTTATTATACCTTGCGGAACCCTTCAGGGCCCTTATCGTTGCCGCCAGCACACTCGAATATGACCACTCGTTTCTTCAACTTCCTGAAAGTATGCCACAGTTGCGCAGCAAGCTACAATATTGAGTTGGAGGCTTGGCGGCTTGAAGCTGTTATCCACTTTGTTCGCGCCAGGGTAGGGAATCAGTACGCGCAAGAAACGCGAGTGAGGCAACTTCCGCGCCGACGTGTATGGTGGGGCAAAAGATGGCGGGGAAACGTACTTGATAGTGGGCTCCGCCTGCACCTCTGATTTTGGCTCCGACTTGCTCGGGGCTGCGTCCGTTGTGGGTTCTGACTTGAGAGGAGGCAGCGCTTTCGCAGGTTCCGATTTCAGGGGCGCCAGGTCCTTGGCCGCTGACTTCAAAGGCGCTAGCTCCACCTTCGGTTCCGACTTTATGGGGGCCAGTGGCGTCTTCGACTCCAACTTCGGAGGCTCCGGTTTCTGAGCTTCCGGTTCGGTCGGGCGCGGTTCGGGCGCCTTGACTGGTTTCGGCTGTTCTGGGACTTTGTTGCTACCACCAGTCTGCGACTGCGGCTGAGCTTTTTGCGGAGGGTCGACGTAGTTCTGTACAGGAGGCTGGCTTGGCGTCGGGGTCGGTTCTGACGGCACCATGACAACGTCCTGCAAGATTCAGCACGTCCTGTGAGTCGGAGACTGAATTTCTGTGCATCTTCCATAGGAAGAAACGCAAGTTGAGACACTAACACCTTGGTGGGGAAAGCTTTGATATACCCAGCTACACCGCCCAAGTATCAAGCGAATCGAGAAAACGTTTGCAGCTGATGTGACCTAACAAACAGGCAGGCTGTTGGACGTGACCCCATCATCAACATGCGATATTGGCCGCAAAGAGCCAAGACGAAAGAAAAGAAAGGAAAATATCTTCAGATGCAAATGCAGGGAGCGGGGTGTTTCATGCTGCCCGCACAACTCAGTGGCCCAACAGGGCTGAAGATAAAAAGCAAGCACTATACTGGAACGGGGATGATCGCCTAATAAGGGGACATCACCTGCTGTTTTTTTGAAGAACCGCAACCCATGCTGACTGATCTGTAGCGTTTTTACCTAGACTTAATTTTCTCTGCTCTGATGTCAAACGTTTAATCCTCTCTTTGGCAAATTACGCTCTGGATGATCTTAGCTACACGCGTCAGGTGCAGCGTTGTGCCGCGGTTATATATGTCAGAGACGGTGACTTTCTAAGCGTCTACGAATAGCTGTGCCCGCTCAAATATGCACCAAAACAGATGGCTTCTGCTTGCTCTTTAGGTGTTCGATTCAATATAAAGGATAACCGCAAAGAATATGGAATACTTTCTGTTATAAGTGTAGTGTTCCTGAGCTGACACTCTTGTCTTGACTCTACCTGTGGATTTGCGCTAGAGTGTCAGTCAGTGATGAGCTGTAGTGAGGTTTGACACACGACCTACCAGCTACCTCAAACTGCACTGCAAACACCAACGCAAGTCACGACAGACGAGAGCACACGACAGACACCCGCACCCGACCGAGACAGACCGAGAGCGAGACAAAGAGACTCGAGAGACAGAAACCGAGAAGCAGAAAGGGGGACAGAAAGTCCGAGCCCTCTCCACTTGTATTTGTCGTACTAGGCCAGTCGATCTAAAGATCTCCACTAGGCCTGCGACCGAATATTTGACGTCATTTTGCGATCGGACGGCACTGGCACGATACGATTACGGATTAGTAACCGAGTTCTATTATTCCGACGATTGCAATTCTGTGTCTCTGTGTATTCTGATGAGAAGATGGACGAAACGTAAATGCATTTGATTTATGATCATAAATGCATTTACGAATTCGTAAAGGTAAATGCATTTACGATTTATTCCCTGGAATATTCTGTCGCGTGGCAGATCGACTGCTTAGGATATGCTCGTCGCGTGGCAGACGAAATCGTAAAGGGTAATGCTAGGAAGCGTGGACCCTATCAACACCAGTATCTTTTCAAAACGCTTGAAGTTAAGATGTGATTGTGTGCAACATACTCAACGGCCCTTCAGAGGGTGCACTAATATTACTAATATTAGTGCCAAGTTTCGTGCGCTCTGACGCACGAAAACCCCTCGGCTGCAAAGCGTTTTATGCCTTGGGTCCGACGTGGGTGGGTTTCATCCCACACTAGGTTGGCACTTGCCAACTTAGCCCTCCACATCTCAGGGCGCGTTCTGATCTCTAAGCCTGCAGCACGAGCTCCACACAACCCGCATCGTTAGTTCACACAAGAAACCAAGTAAACACAAAATACTCGCTCAAGAAACGTACCACAGCAGTTCAGCAGTTCAGCAGTATTCGCCTTACGAGGCGAATGAATGTGCACGAATGAATTGCGGGCGCTGACCATGACCTTTATCATCGACCCCTGCTGTAGGTTCCAAGTGTACGTTGAACGTTGTAGTCATCACGATCCACCGGAACCGGCCGGTGAGGACGATGGTGGGCAGGCTCGATCGCGCGAGGTGCCCAGGTTTATATAATCGTGTATAAAACACACTATTCGATGAAAATGACATTATCATATGTCATTTTTGGATTTATATATATTTCATAAAAATCAGGGTTTAATGATATTTATGCGCGAAATAGGGACACATAAAGGCAACAAGCTAGAAAAGTGCAGTATGCGTACAATGAAAACACCGAAATATGCATACATGTATCATTCTTTATTCAAATGTTTACGAGCAGAGTACTTTTCACCCTATACCGTCGAGGCATGACTGATACTATCAGTCAGGGCGGTCGACAAATCCTGCTAATTTATTCACCATTCTCTACTAGAATGTCCTAGTGACACAGTGAAAACGCTGAACGCCGTAGGGTTTTGAGCGAGGCAATCGGGTATATCAAAAGATAGAAAATGAATACACGACTCTCAGGCTATCTAAGCTGTGAGGCCGTCACTAGGCAATCATATCGTGTGTCACAGTCTAAGCTACCGAAGTCGAACTACTGAGTACAGGTAGGAAGTCACTGTACTGTCACTGTCACTGTCATACGTCATACGTGATACTGAACTACTGAATCTCAGCACACCACCTCGGCTGAGGTGGCACAAGAACGTGAAACAGGTAGCTAATGCAAACTAAGAGGTCCCCGTCCACGGATCAGGACAACATCAACCAAAGGGCCGACCTGCCGCCATCCCCGCTTCCGGCTAACCCTCTAAACCGAATGCTAAAGTACTAGTATATGCATGCCAACTAGGTGGACTGCCACAAGGATATGAAAATAGTGACTGGTCTCCGCCAGATCTCGCTCCCCGATAGATACTCTCATCTGATGCTGCTCAGCTCGACGGTCAACCAGTACTCGAGGTCATAGAAGATGTCAAAGAGGTACAGGATGTAGTCAAAGGCCAGAATCCAGTCAGATGTGCTTAAGGTCAGAGTAGAGTTGTCGGTGTCTAAGGTCTCATAGGGCAGGTCATAGGTACCAGTCTGTCCACGAACACAAAGTCCAGTCCAGAAGGGCACCACGTCAAAGGGCATCAATTCAGTCAGACAAGAAAGACCCCTTGCCCGACCGCTGCCGGCTCATAGGCCTGCAGCTCAGCCGGACAGAGGACCAGAGAACCTAGGAGTCACCCGCACCACTGGGGTGCGGGCGGATCACATCCATGAAGGACTCGATCATGCTGATGATCACCCGCACCTTGTCCTTGAGCCCAGGAAGAGGCTTGGTGAAGATATCAGCCAGGTTGAGTAAAGTGTTGATGTAAACAGGCACTAGGTACCCAGCACACACCCACCCCCGAAAGCAGTGAAAACGGATCAACACATGCTTAATCTTGGTGGATAGCATGACATTCCTCAGAATGGAGGAGGCCGCCTGGTTGTCAATCATGACAGCCACCGGGAGCTCCAGCCTGGGAATGAAGGGTCCAGAGGTACCATACATGCCAGACCGCTGAGAGTGGTACTCCCGCGGACCGTCCTCGTAGCCCGTGCCATCATATGGTACTGGCACGGCGTGAGGCAGGGCATACAGGCTGCTGTCAGGAACAGGCTCAGCCTCCCGGTAGTGCAGGGGGGAGGCGGGGCCCATCTGACCATGACCCATAGCATGATTCTCGAAGAACGTGGCCGCCCTCTGCATCCAAGAAGTGTCAGCTGCAGGGAAGGCCGTAGACAGAGCCAGAGCAGACACACCCGGCTCCTGCTGCGTGATTCTGATAAATCCGAACATCTCCACAATCATATGGATAGCAGACATGGCCCGCTGCCCAACCACAGAGGCGGCCACATACTCAGATCCAGTGGAGGACATCTCAGCATCAGTCTGGCGGGCACATACCCAATGAAGGACCATGCCGTTGAGGAACACAATGCCTCCCGAGTAGGAGAGACACCCGTTGAGTTTGTCACGAGCATGGTCAGCATCCGAATACACCTGTATTGTGAGCACAGAAAGCGGTGCACTGGGGTAAGCATAACGGATACGGTAGTGCCGTGTGAAGTATAGATACTGAGCCACTCTCTGAAGTGCCTCCCAGGCCTGAGCCGAGGGGCATGAGGAGAACTGTGCCAGATATATGACTGAGTAATACACATCTGGCCTGGTGCACCGTGCAATCCACAGCAGGGACCCAAGCAGTGAGAGATACGGGGTGACAAGGGTGAGATCGGGGTGCTCCGGCTTCTGGATAACGAGGTTCACATCCATCGGATTGTGAAAGGTTTTGGCCGGAAGCTTGAACTTGGACATGAGCTCCTTGATCTGCCTGGTTTGGGACAGTGCAATGCCCCACCGATCATAGTCAACCGCAAGCTGCAGGACGGCTGTCATACGGCCAAGATTCTTGCTCTTGAATGCCGCCTGGAAAGCTGCCCAGAAAGCCTGGTGGAAGGCATCATCACATGTCAGCCCGAAGTCATCCACGTAGACAGCCACGAAGGCCACGAACACAGAGGTCACAATATAGTATAGGCACGGGTCATATGTGGACTGGGTGAAGTGCATTCCCTGATAGGTGAAGGACTTCATGAATTTGTTGGCCAGCTTATGCCAGGAAGCACCAGCCGTCCGTAGCCCGTAGAGAGCATAGAGCAGCTTGGCATAGCCATATCTGCCCTTATACATATACCCAGAGGGGAACCGCACATATATAGGAACCTCCAGACGGGCATGAACAAAGGCCTGACTGACGTCAAAGTGATAGACCATAACCCCCATACCAGCAAAGATAATAGACAGGATGAAGAGAAGGCGGAAGGTGGGCAGGTCTGCTACCGTGCATGCGGTCTCGGCTTGGGTGTAGCCCCAGTGCCATGTGGCAGCCACGGCCATCCGAGCTTTATGAATTTGGACGGGCGGTAGACCATCCCGTGGCTTCCAGGGCTTATTCAGCACAAAGATGGTGCTGGTGGCGATCTCACCGTCGGGTAGCACCTCCACCGGTTCTATCTTACCCTGGTCAATCAGAGGCTGCACCTCCCCACCGGTAATAGCCTCCTCCCACTGAGCCCCATCAGGCATAGACAGTGCCTGGCGGTACCCACCCGGCAGTGGCAGATCAGGAGCTGCAGTGTGGTACAGGCGCTCGGCGAGGTCAGCAGAGATATGACAGAAGCTGAGTGTGCCGCCGGCTGGCAATGTACCGACCGTGTCCTCTGGTGGGACCACATAGTGCGGAAGGAGCCACTGGTCCTGCTCCGGGTGGTCGGAGAAGGGAAGGTGGCAAGCACTGTGGGTATCAGGGAACACCACC
>LGRX02030142.1:0-14082 GCA_001247695.2 Cymbomonas tetramitiformis
AATCGATATCATCGTCCGGTCGCTCTCCATGACCTCCGACGGTTTCGTCGCCTTGCGCCAAGCCAATGCCTTGCTCGCTAGCAAACGCCTTAACCGCCGCCCATATGTGCACGTACCAAAAGCGCTCACTTGTCGGAACGGTTGGCAATCCGAGTAAGAAGGATGCCGCTTGTTCTACGCCAACTTCTTGAGCCCCCGTAATATTATTCAGAGTGCGCGTGATAACATGTTGAGCGGTTCTCACTTCCGTACCCGAATTCTCTGCAACCGAGGGCCGGTGAGCGACGGACTTAGTGGCCTCGTATAAGCAAGATAAGGTAATAGCGGGTTCCCACGGATCCTTCACCATATACTTGAACATATAGTAGCCAGCAGCTGTCGCCTGCTCCGCAGACCCAAGCATGTACATGGCCGTGTTGCCCCCCATGACTGCGGTGAATGCACGATTGAAGGCCGTCATGAAGGTGTCGTCGTTTTTTGGTCTATAAGGTTCCCAAACTATTACGCGTTTGTCGGGTTCCACGAGAGGTGCATCGATGCTAAGAGTCGCAGGGTCACGAAGTTCACGGGGGGCAATAGTCTCCGCCTCCATCACGTTGAACCGCGTAATTCCTTCGGTATCCACGTAGGAATCATTGCCATCACCAACCACAATGAGTTCGGTTGGCCCAGTATCCTGGGTACGTAGAGCTTGAGGCATGCATAGGCGACAACCGTATCGACCGTTTGGCGGCTTCCTACAAGTGAAGGTGTGTCGGTCATGACGGTTCGAATAAGCCGACACTCGAGCCCAGCGAACATCGAACGGAGTGCCGTTCCGAGTATCCGGCGGCGGCGCATCCGGCGGCGGAGCGTTCTGATAGCACGGAGAACATATTACCTCGGGTTCCCGATCCAGCGGTAAGGGGGAATCGTAGAGTGCGAGCCGAGGTGCGGCTCTCTCTGCCGGGTCCTCTTTGGCGCGGCGTGCATGAACTTCTTCATGCGCCCATGTGGGCAAATGCGCTTGCACTATAGTGTCGAGCACTTTTCCCGCTCTGGAGGCGAGCTCTGGATCCTCGGCTATCTTCTCCAAAATAATGCCGGCGATAGCGCATCCAAAGAGGCAACCGTGTAAGTGCAGAGCGCCCCGCTGTTGGGCTTCAATTACCGCCAAAAATGCGGCAAGCATGCCCCCAAAAACGCACGGATCCCGAGATCCCAGCGGTTGCGTTCTCTTTGTGTCTCCCTCGAGATGCAACCCCAAAAGACCTTCGACGGCGGCCTTCATCAAAATTCTGAAACTCTCGGCCGCGGCAGCGGGGTGTTCAGCTAACAAGGCGGCGCGTTGTGCTGGCGTGGTTTGGATAGCAAATCCGAAGCCTTCCTCATCGGACGGCTTCATGGGGTCCTTCGAGGATGGCTTACAGAAGCGGATGGTGAGCATATTGTCCATGTCTGGTGGGGATATCGTGATGAAGAAGGTGGGGTTGCCATACATGTAACTCATGGCCATCATCTTGGAGATGTTCTGCGCTCGCTCGCCGGGCCCATAAGGGACAGTCCCGCCACTCAATCGGAGGATGGGAGTTATTTCCGCCAGAAGGTTTTTGGCGGCGTCACTTTCGGGGTCCTTGGCCGCTTCCTCTAGGGCCTTTCGAAAATCGGGTCGCCGAATGATCTCCATAAATCGATCGATGGAAGCATCATCCGACTTTACTTTCGCCGCGACCTGGCGACATGCTGCGTGGCGTTGGGCTTGATTGAATAACGTGAGAATAACATCGGCGTTGTCGAAGCGGATGTCATATTGCAATAACAAATGCCGTGTATGGCGCGATGACAATGACGACTTCGGCAAACCATGGTGCGCAGTAAAAAATAACCACGGGAATGCTCCATAGAAGAAGAAATCGTTCTCCGTGAATTCGTTGACGGGTTTGTCGCCAAAAGTGATCGGCACCTCTTGCACCGCCGCTGGACGAGCACAACCTTCCTGGCGTGGAGGTGGCGAGGTTCCTGAAAACAAACAACACGAAAGCATTCAAAAACTTCCGCCGGGCCGCCAAAATCATGCGGGGAATCAGTGGGTCATTTTAAGAATGTGGACGGGGCGGTGGGTGTGTTTAAGACTCCGCCCCCTCCACACACCCCCCGTTACTCTGGAATTCTTTTTTTGAGACCGCGCCCCGTGGGAGGGCTCCGCCCCTGCTCCGCACTATTTTCTAAGGTCGAGGGGCTCCGCCCACACCCCCTTGCTACAAATTTTTTTTTCAGACAACGTCCTCAACTCTGCCCCCACACCCCGCCCCTCACTACACAATTTTTGTGAGGACTAGGCCTAGGTGGGAGCAGCGCTTACCGCCATGCGTTCCTTCATCAGGCTCCCCACTACCAGCATCCGTTTCCGGAGATATTCCTTGAACCGCTTCCATAACAGCTTGCACCGGTTGCTTCTCGTTAACAGGTCGTGACATAAGCAACACGTTTCCAATTCCACCGGCGTCCTCGATCTCGGCTGCTTGAGAGCCTTGCTCATCGTCCGCATGAGGCCGTACGTGGGCGACATCCGATCCAACTCGTCGCTCCATGTGAATTGTAGTGTCATCGGTATACTCCAAACACGCATCTAGTACTCTGTCGGGCAGCGTACGCAGTGCTTCGAGTACCCGTGGATCGCGGTCGTCCAAAATTCGTGTTCTCGGCATGGACGTCTCAGTAACATCGACATTCCCTTGATGCACGACGTTCGTTGTCCCCGGCAAATCGAAATCGTTGTATGCCGGATGCCCCATGTGAATGAAGGCCTTTAACCACATAAATACGACTTCCGGACGCAGTTCTTTGTACGCCGGGGCTAACTTCAGGCGTGCCGCTGCCCATTGCCCAACCTTGCCGACAAACACGAATGATAATACCCGATCCAAGTCAAGCCGAGGCAGGCTGTTAGCGCAAAGCATTTGTGCACCATCATGTTGCATGGCGATAACGTGTCCACGAATGGCCGAGCGCGCGGATGTGTGGTCGAAGCCACTAGGTACAGTGAGCTTGACCACGTTCATGAAAGGAACCACGCGTTGCAACACCATTTTCTCAAAGAGATGTAAAGAAGGCAGTCCACTATAGCCATGGTACGTGCACGGGGCCCGCGACGGATGACCGTAATCATGTCCGGCGGCGATGGAAAGTGCTGGCTTTTTGTCGGTATCCATCTTCTTGACGACATTGAGGCATGGCAAACACAATGTGGTCATCTCGACGCCTATCGCATTCTCATTAGCTTTGACATACACCAAGTCCGGCTGAAGATAAAACACACGCCCTTCGTGGCGTGACTGGTACCGAGAGTAACATGAACGATACGCTCCAAACGCCAAGTAAGCGTCACGCTCAACCCGTGTAAGCTCGACGCAGGAGTCATGCAACTCGCTCAAAGGGATATCTTGGCGGTATTCACGATCGACATCACGGATGCCACACGATGCACACGAAGCCAAAGTCCGCTTATTAGACGTACTGTCCACATACGCACTCACACATCGCTGCAAAATATCGTCCGTCACCACCGCGGCGTCAATCTCTTTCACATAACTTTCCCGTACATCCGGATCGGAAATGTCTTCATGTCGGCGGTATCGTGCGATGCCAGTGCTCTCCCATAAGGCAGCGACCGCGATGTTTGGCCATTGCTCGAATCCCGCCAAGTCTTGCGGGGTTGGGAAGGCTGAAGCTTTTGGGAGGGTTTCGTTTACGCGCATTCGCCGTTCTAACTCGTCTCGCCTTTCATCTTGACGTTTCTGCTGCGCTCCTGCGGCCTCGCCTTCCTTCACCCCGGTGAGATGAAATGATGCGGTGAGATGAAATAATGCGGTGAGATGTAAGAATGCGGTGAGATGTAATAATGCGGTGAGATGTGATCATGCGGTGAGATGGAATAATGCGGCGAGATGTGATCATCGGGTTGGGAGCGTCGGTCTCGTTCACCTTGAGCCTCGGTTTCCTTCACCCCGGGTTGGGAGCGATGGTCTCGTTTGCCTTGAGCCTCGGCTTCCTTCACCCCGGGTTGGGAGCGTCGGTCTCGTTGGCCTTCAGCTCGGCATTCCTTCACCCCGGGTTGGGAGTGTCGGTCTCGTTGGCCTTGAGCCTCGGCTTCCTTCGCCCCGGGTTGGGAGCGTCGGGCTCGTTTGCCTTGAGTATCGCATTCCGTCACCCCGGGTTGGGAGCGTCGGGGGGCTCGTTGGCGACGAGCGTTGGAGCTCCGCCGCAAGGTTCTCGGGGTATAAATCGATGGTGAGGATGAAGTAAGGGAGCTACGACGCTTTCCAGCCAGCCCTCGGCCTTTCATACGCAAGTGTCGCTCAGTCGACAACTGTTCACCGTGCCTCAAGATGCGCTCGGAGATGGTGGATCTGGCGGGGGCGATGTGAACGAAGGTATAGCTGAGAGGTTCGTCTTTAGAAATAAATGTGGCGTTGAGCAGCACGTAGACCCCGCAATCGATGTTGTTATGTTGCTGAGGGGCGTCAACAGCGGTCTGCCTACACCAAGTGACACCCGAGAGGCGTACAGAATTGTGTGCGGCGAATTCCTCACGCATAAATGTTTCTAGATTGATGAAGCAAATATCCTCGGGATCGTGCACGTTGCACATGGAATCGTACTTGGTGATGCAGCTCCGTGGAACGTCAACCACGAATAATGACCAATGCCCCGGGTCCCCAGGATGATGGATAGGCACCATGAAGATATCGCAACACGTTATGTCATACCCCAATGCGCGCTCGGTATTCCAACTGCGCACATTGCGGCTGTACACGGGGGCGGCTTGCGGGTCTATGGCCATGGGCTCCTGAGAACCAGGTGGTGTAATGTCCACGAACGTGTCTCCCACTAGTTGCACCGCGTGCGTCCGATGGTCGGGGTTGAATACTTCCGTTAACTTCGTATAAAACCTAGCCGAGAAATAGTGGATACGTGGGGCCTGGCCAGATGATTGTCGTTGCTTCTCGGCGTGACGTAGGTACGCTAGATACAAATCCACAATTTCGTCATTTAGCATTCGCCCGGGGAGTAAACGGTCCATCGGGCTTGGTGCATGCGCAGGCGACGAGATGCAAGGAACCGTACTCGGAGATGGTATCGGCGGTGGGGTTGGCGTAGGATTGTCCGTCGTGGTTAAACGCGCAGATCGAGTGGTATCACACCCACCCCTGAAAGCTTGGAATAAAGTAAGCGGTCGTAGAGGACTTTGTGGCTCAACCCGAGCGGAAGTCTTGGACAAGGGTTCGGAACGTGGGGTGGTCGTTTGCAATCCAGACGAATTAGAAGAACGTCGAATAGGAGTCGAAAACTTTCGGCGCGAACGTGGAGTACTGAGGGTGGCAACCGAGGCGGGCGCCTGAAAGATAAAGGGCTCCGCGGCGATGGCCGGAGGGGGCGATACGCCGGCGTCGATGCGCATGGTCACGGCTTGCCGCGCGATCTGCGTGAGTGTTCCACCATCATCGGGGTGGGATATGTCGAGAGGGGGGAGACATAGCACAGGAACGGCGTCAGGTTGATCTAGCCCGGTGGTGACTGAGGCGGCCGCTTGGAGAGAGTTGGGAGTAGCGTCGACCGCCGGAGGAGGAGATATGCCGCCTTCGGTGCGCATCGCCACGGCTTGCTGCGCGAACTGCGTAAGAGTTCCGCCCGCATCGGGGTGGGATATGTCGAAAGGTGGTTGACGTAACACAACCATGGGATCGGGCGGACCAAGCCTGGGGGCGACTGAGGCGGCCGCCTGCATAAAATTGGGAGCAGCGTCGACAGCCGGAGGCGGCAAGAAACCGCCTTCGACGCGCATGGCCACGGCTTGCTGCGCGATCTGCGTAAGTGTTCCGCCATAATCGGGGTAGAAAGAGTCGGCGAGAGGAGGTTGACGCAGCACAACAGCGGGGCCGGGCTGAGCGGGCCCGGAGGCGACGGAGGCGGCTGCTTGAAAGGGGCGAAAGATACCCTCGTCGATAAGCATGGCCACGGCTTCCTGAGCAAGTTGAGTGGTGGGTAGTGGATCGTCGACCTCATGGGCGGAAGGCGGTGCTTGGACAGGGGCATGGTCAGGTCGAAGTATCGGTGCCTCGCGCACACCCGTAGTCGCCACGGCCGCATCGGCGGAGGGGGGAACGGTGACGGCCGTAGGTAACATACCGTTGTCGAGGAGCATGGCGAAGGCCCGCTGAGCAAGTTGGGTTAAAGGTAGTGGATCGTCGACCTCATGGGCGGAAGGCGGTGCTTGGACAGGGGCATGGTCAGGTCGAAGTATCGGTGCCTCGCGCACACCCGTAGTCGCCACGGCCGCATCGGCGGAGGGAGGAACGGTGGCGGCCGTAGGTAACATACCGTTGTCGAGGAGCATGGCCACGGCCCGCCGAGCAAGTTGGGTGCAAGGTAGTGGATCGTCGACCTCAGGGGCGGAAGGCGGTGCTTGGACAGGGGCATGGTCAGCTCGGAGTATCGGTGCCTCGCGCACACCCGTAGTCGCCAAGGCCGCATCGGCGGAGGGAGGAATGATGGCGGACATATCATGGTCGATGTCCATAGCCACAGCCTGTTGACGAGTTCTTTGTGGGGAACGGGCGCGTCCCATCAACCGTGCACGTTGTCGTTCACGGGACGCGATAATACGGCTTGTACGAGTCCGTTGCAAGTGCTCGCGCCTCCACGACGCGTTCGGTATCCATTGCTGCCCAACACCGGCCGTCGTGGTGAGTGCCACCTGTGCGGGCGTCGTGGAGGAAGAGGTTATCGTGATGGGGACCACGTACTCCATGGGAGCGATGCTCTCGTCGAAGATCGCATCATGAGAAGTAGGATTCGCGGCGGAGTACACCATCAAACATAATAAGGCCCGTATGAGCCGTTTGTTGATCATAATGGCTAAAGTTGCAATGACGCTCCGGATTCCCATCAGGCAGAGTCACCAATCTTCAATTGCCTGTATATCAAAGACACCGAATACCCAAAGTTAAGAATGTTGGACCACCGAAAATATGCGGAGCCATTGCCACGGCATGAGAAGATTTACAACATATTTTCGGGAGTCGTCAAGCACGGATGAATACATACTACCATCGAAATCGGCTATTGTGTGAAATATTCTCGCATGTTTTCGAGGATCAAGGCAGGCAGGGGGGGGGGGCTCCCCCCGTTACTACGGAATGTTTTTGCGAAACGTTATCAACATCGGAAACTTCATTAATGCACAATTTCAGTAGCAATCACGGATGGAATCACATATCCCATTAACAAAACAATTGTGCATTAGAGGATAGCCATACTCCAAATATCAACCATATGATAAGATATTCCATGATCACATGAAATCCGGAATATAAAATAACGATACTCACGATATCAGAGACATGAATATAAAGAAACCGGAACTCACAATATATCCGAGACATGCATCAAGCGTGCATATTTCAAAAGCTCAAACCGGAATGCACGGTCTGAAATAACGCAGAGCGAACTCAAGTTTACCAGGCACAACATGGTTGGCGACACACCAAGCGGAGACACGAGGGTTATGTGTAGTAGCATGTCCATATGAATACACACTTTAAAAAGTTAGCACGGTTTTACATCTAGGTGTTTCGAGTGTCCCGTTATTTCGCCTAGTTATTCGTAGCTTGTCTACTTTCCTACTTTCCTAACTATTTGCGGCGCCGTCAATTGCCTTCTTCAAGCCGTTTGAAACATCCACCGCCAAGGACTCGAGAATCTTCCGGTGTCGGGCATCGCATGTGGAAGCGAGGTCCGTGCCCGCTAAGAGGTATTTGACGTACTCCTTGACGCCGAATTCCCAAAACCCCCAATACAAGGCCGTGTTCGCCGGGTTGTACTGCACATCCGGGTTGTAGGAGGCCACACCCCGCAAGGCCAAGTTCGCGGAGAAAACAACCCTAGGCGTGCGATCCGAGTTGGCGACCCCTTGGTGTACCCCGCCGACAAGAGCGCAATCGCCCAACTGCACTCGCGCCTTTCCGCCAACATCCGCGGCGAAGGCATCGAGGTATTCCTTGGGGAACATGAGCGGACACTGCTCCAAGAAGTCCCTATCGCAAGCAAGCTTGTCGGGGGTGCTTCCTTCAAGGTTGGATGCGCCCAATCGTTGGCACAACTCATCGACGGCCATGTGCGGGGCGGTACAGATTCTTGTCGGAGAGGCTGGGCCAAGATGACCGATAACCGCCAAGTGATGGGCGGGTGCGTCGAGGTGTGTGTTCAACGGTTGGTCCAGATGCCATGGTTGCCAACCCGATAGGGTCGAGAGAACGACCTCCTTCTTGCCCCTGGATTTCTGCTGCACCAGGTCCATGTTGATAAGAAAAGCAGCATTCTCAAGTAGGTAGTCTCCCTTAACGCGTTGAAGGAGCTGCTCCTTGAGGGTGTCCACGAAGATGTCTAGATGCTTTCGGTCTTCCTCGAGCAGGACGGTATCATAGAATTCGGTTTGCAGCTTCGAGCTTCCGCTTCCCGCAGAAGAGTGGAAAACCTCAAGTTTGCCCCCGGTCAAGGGTACAACCCCCGGTGGCAGTCTTTCCCAGTTCTTTATCTTGTCCAAGGCTTCCGTCCACATGCTCGCGAACCGCTCTCGAAGATGGGCGTCCGTAGCTTCGGGTAAAGCCAAGGTAAAGGGCGCGGCGAAGCCGATGGCGGTTTCGCGGTTGAACTCGTCCAGCTGCTTTGTGCCTCGCCTGCGGCCGGCGCATCGATAGCATCGCAGCTCTTTATGCATGCGCTTCCGGGTGCACCTCTCCCCGGGGACATGGCTGGGGTTGGCATCCTTGCATATTACAAGTTGACCCTTCTTGTCCAGCATACCGCAATTGCAACGGTCCGTTGAGGAGTCTTCGGAATCTGTTGAAACCGCGAGAGTGATACACGTGAGGATCCGCCGACATGTGTTATCACATACATATTTGAGTGTCGTCTAGGGCGGTGCATGCGGTGAAATGTTATCACGTATATATTTGAGTGTCGTCTAGGGCGGTGCATGCGGTGAAATGTTATCACGTATATATTTGAGTGTCGTCTAGGGCGGTGCATGCGGTGAACAGCTGAACAGCTGAACAGCTGAACAGTAAACTTAATAATATGGTATCTTGACCGTGAATAACTTTTGAGTCACGAGGTCTTTTGGAATGAAACTTTGCATACATAAAGGGATTTTATAGACGATCACAACGATATATTGTTCGTTGTGATAGGATAAGTGAAACCGAAAATCTGATACCCATTTCTTGTGGCTATATACGAGCCGTAAATAATAGGGTATCTTGGCCGTGAATAACTTTTGAGTCACGAGGTCTTTTGGGATGAAACTTTGCATACATAAAGGGATTTTATAGACGAACACAACGATATATTGTTCGTTGTGATAGGATAAGTGAAACCCAAAATCTGATACCCATTTCTTGTGGCTATATGCGAGCCGTAAATAATAGGGTATCTTGACCGTGAATAACTTTTGAGTCACGAGGTCTTTTGGAATGAAACTTTGCATACATAAAGGGATTTTTATAGACGAACACAACGATATATTGTTCGTTGTGATAGGATAAGTGAAACCCAAAATCTGATACCCATTTCTTGTGGGTATATACGAGCCGTAAATAATAGGGTATCTTGACCGTGAATAACTTTTGAGTCACGAGGTCTTTTGGAATGAAACTTTGCATACATAAAGGGATTTTTATAGACGAACACAACGATATATTGTTCGTTGTGATAGGATAAGTGAAACCCAAAATCTGATACCCATTTCTTGGGGCTATATACGAGCCGTAAATAATAGGGTATCTTGACCGTGAATAACTTTTGAGTCACGAGGTCTTTTGGGATGAAACTTTGCATACATAAAGGGATTTTATAGACGAACACAACGATATATTGTTCGTGGTGATAGGATAAGTGAAACCCAAAATCTGATACCCATTTCTTGTGGCTATATGCGAGCCGTAAATAATAGGGTATCTTGACCGTGAATAACTTTTGAGTCACGAGGTCTTTTGGAATGAAACTTTGCATACATAAAGGGATTTTTATAGACGAACACAACGATATATTGTTCGTTGTGATAGGATAAGTGAAACCCAAAATCTGATACCCATTTCTTGTGGGTATATACGAGCCGTAAATAATAGGGTATCTTGACCGTGAATAACTTTTGAGTCACGAGGTCTTTTGGAATGAAACTTTGCATACATAAAGGGATTTTTATAGACGAACACAACGATATATTGTTCGTTGTGATAGGATAAGTGAAACCCAAAATCTGATACCCATTTCTTGGGGCTATATACGAGCCGTAAATAATAGGGTATCTTGACCGTGAATAACTTTTGAGTCACGAGGTCTTTTGGGATGAAACTTTGCATACATAAAGGGATTTTATAGACGAACACAACGATATATTGTTCGTGGTGATAGGATAAGTGAAACCCAAAATCTGATAATATGAGAATATTTAAAGTATGCAAAGTTATTTATGCACCTACATAATGAAACAAGCAAAGGAATATGGATGCTCATATGCTCTTATCAAGAATAGAAGCAAAGCAAGGCTAGTTAGGATAGTTATCCTAAGTGTTATGAACACATACATAAAGAAGGAAAGGAAGCATACGGATATCAAGAATACAACTATTGTAAAAGCACAAGAAGTTAAGTGTTAATACTCACTATGAATGAAGTGGTTTACACGGCACTTAAGTCATCGGCATTTCTTTTCAAGTTTCTATTTGTTGTGACAAGGGTATCCGTATCCCACATATGGAACACCATGACACCACGGACCCCCATGGGTTTCTTGGCCGCAAGAACTTTGAAGCCCTTGGTTGCGATGTCTCCACTCAAGACCAACATCTCCCCACTCCCAACACTCAACTTGTTGAGGGCATTGAACTTCAAGTCCACCGATGTTGGTGGCCGAGGCTCCTTGGGAATGGAGAAGGTGGTAGGATCCACCCCCGTGGACTCCGCGGGTGCCTCTTCCTCGGCGGTCTTGTCAAAAACAACAAGGACTACCCGCAAATGATCCTTAAAAAAAGAAAACTTTGGTAGTCCTTTTTGAAGGCAAAATCCACCTCCACACGAGCCGAATTGTGCGCCTTGGGCAAGACATGGACGTGTACCGCATTCACTTGGAACGGGTTGACGTCATGCCGCCCACGATTGGCCTCTTGTGTGGCCAATAGCATAAGGCTAGCCATAACAAGATCCGGCGGTTGCACGTCGGACTTGCTAAGGCGGTAGCCAAAGGGTTGGTTCGGCATCAAACCACACCCAAACCAAAAGCTAACGGCCTCGCCTAAGGCATCCTTTCCCCCCGCGCATTCCTTGGCCTTGCTTTGAAGGTATTCCAATAAAAAAGCACGGCCGGACTCGGAGTGCCTTGAGGCGATGCGCACTTTGCCTAGGTCAAGGGTCAAGGGATCCCTTGAAGGCACTAGGGGAAGGAAGGTGGGAGGCGATTGGAGGAAGGTGGGAGGCGATTGAGCGAATGTCTTGGAGACCAAAGATGGGGCGCCACCATAAAATAACAAGTCGAATTGCTCTTGTTGTATTGGAGGCCCACTAGCGGAAGGCCCATACACCGCTTTGAATGGCCTCGGGGCCCTCTTGTTGTAGACTTGTCTATCCAAGAGACTTGCGAGGGCATGGAAAAGGTTGTCGTTGAAAAATTGGCCGTTGCTCTTTTGGCTCAAGACTTCGGGCTCCAACACCACTCGCTTTTCATCGAGGGGTGGAGGAAACAATAAAATCATTTGCACGCGAAACGCGTACGTGGGCACATCGACTGCCCTTGGGTCGAAGTGGGGGCTCCACCAAGTTTTCGCGGCTACCTTTTCGTTCAGGGTTGCGCGCATTAAGGCACGCCTATCGTCGCGCAACCCCTGATATTCCTCGAATGTCCAGGGGCTCAAATCAGCGAACAGGGGATCCCTCAAGGAAAAGAAGGGACCGAGTAACAAGAGCCCAAGAATTCTTGAGCCCTCTTTCGCTTGAGTCACGAAGTCCCGAGAGGCAGCCACGAGAACGACAAAATTGTCGTTAGAAATGTGCACTACATACTTTCGTAACACTTTCGACAACGAGCCAGACTCGAAGGCCTTGAGCTCGTCGTGGGTGAGAAAGATGACCGGGATACCTCCTTGGTTCATCGCAAAACGCAATAGCTCTCGATTAGCTTGCTCCTCGCTTCCAACCGCACCCGACATCAACGGCAATACCTGCACCGCAAAACAAACCGTAATTTTTTAAGATTTTGCGCAGCGCTTCCGCCCATCATGGAGCATATTCAAAGAAAACCCTAAGACCTATCACTACCATGGCAAACACACCTCGACCTTAGGTCCGCAGGTGGTATAGTTAGTGGATGAACTGCCTCGATCTTAGATCCGCAGGCGATGGTATGAATGCAAACGAGAGTTCCGACCTTGGGTCCGCAAACAACTCGTTGCAAAGGATGATGTTTCTTTCAAGCAATTTTCAACGGCAACACCACGCAACGTACCCTTTCCGCTTCGCCTTGCGCGCTATCCCATTCTCCAACAATATTATCAGCCATATTTATATACGGAGGGACGGACGGACGGCGGGAAGGACGGAAAACGACTACAAAAATACGAATATTATCGACTACGACGTCGATATATTATATTGAAAAAAACAGCAGCCAACAAGCAGTTCGTTAAAGGTTGCCTAAAGTTACAGGTTGCCTAAATGGGACTGACACATTTCGCGATAAGTTCGATTTCTGCGTGGGACGGCGATCGAATCTGGGATTCTGGGTCAGTGTCGCTCGAATATAAAGTTTATCCGACGTGCAGTATTCGCGAAAGCTAAAAATTCGCGACCATGAATCAGAAATTCATGGTCATGAATTTAGAATTCATGACCATGAATCTGAAATTCGCGACCATGAATTCCGAGGAACGTTGACCACAGCGGTTGTGACGGGGCCGCCAAACCTGTCCGTCTTCATCGTTGAATGACTCGTTCACTTCCGTCTGACGCGCCAGTGCTGCGCCAGTGGTTTTTTTTTTACAGAATTCTGTCGTTCTGTACAGTTTATGTCGTTTTGTACAGTGGTTAACGGTGGTGGCCCCATGTCTACACAAGTCAAGCAAATATCATATTTCGTCTGACGCGCCAGTGTCGGCTTTTGCAGAATCGTGACCGTTTTTGCAATTTATGTCCGTTTTTGCACCTGGCTAAATGGGGCTCCGCACCCCACACCCCCCGAAAGTACACTTCTCTTCTTCTTTTTCCGCATCACGATAGGGGTCAGGGCTCCGCCCCACACCCCCGAAAGTACACTTTTTTCCAGTTCGAGAGGGCTCCGCCCCCCACACCCCCCGAAAGTACAATTTTTTTTCCAGACGAAAGGGGCTCCGCCCCCCACACCCCTGTTAGTACACTTTTTTTTTCCAGACTGGAGCCTAGGTGGGGGCTCCGCCCCCCACACCCCCCCGTTAGTACACTTTCTTTTTGGGTGACTGTGTCATCAACTAGCACTCTAGGAGCTTTGCAGACTGCGTCACATGTCGTGAAACTTGGCGAACACCTATCTGAACACAACGTGTCGACGACATCGACAACGACAACGCTTTGCGGGCGTCATCGTCACCGTGTCCTGTGACACTGCACTGCACTGCACTGGCACTGTCTCAGACTGTCACCAACTTGCACTCTGTCAGACTGTCACCAACTTGCTCTCTGGGAGCTCGAGCTCTGCGAGCTCCTGTGTATAATTCCCAACGCTCATGACACTGTCACCAACTTTCATTCTGGGAGCTTTGCGAACTGCGTCACATGTCGTAAAACCTGGCGACCACCTACCTGATCACAAAAGTGTGACGACGTACTCGACGACACTTTAAACGCCGCATGGGCCCTCCGTCGGAGACGGGAGGGTATAATCGATCCATGTCTTTCGTTGGAAGTGATATAAGTACGGTTCCCAAGATCGTCCAGAATATTTACTTGATTTATCTTTTGGTATCCTTATACGACAGTCGTACGAAACCTTGGAAACCGATCGATCCTGTTATCGAT
>LGRX02030143.1:0-40788 GCA_001247695.2 Cymbomonas tetramitiformis
TTTTTCCCTTTTCAGGCTGCTCGGAAACAGCAAACAAGTGCAAGTACAGGGCTTGTCATATATTCCAAAAAACTCTCTAAAGGTTTCAGCAGCGAAAACCTTTCTGCAGAAGATTGCCAAAGAGCAAGGTCAACATCAACCGGACAAGAAAGAAACACATCTGCCTCAAGGAATGACAAAGCTTGACGTCTACGAAAAGTTTATCGAAGAGCTTCCCGCCTTTGGTTCTGAGAGATTCAAGGTCAGTGAGCCATATTGGTATACGATCTGGAGAAAACACTTCAAGTGGCTTAAGTGTCCGAAGATTTGCAAGTTCTCGGAGTGCAAGATCTGCTCGACCGCAAAGCTTCACAAGCAAGTCGCCCCGGCCGAAATGAGAGGTATGTTAGAAAGAAAACCCAATCTTGTTCATGAGAGGTATGTTCAGAAAGAAAACACTGCTTGTTCATACACGTGACCACTTACCTGAATGTGTTTGCGTTGCAGTACGAATCGAAAATCTTTTGCAAGCTCATCGACTGGATGCAAGGGCTGAACGGGAGAAGTACTACAAACACATTCAGAAATCCAGCGCAGCAAAAGGCAACGCGAAGTGGTGGAAATATACTACCATGATCATCGATGGCATGACACAACGTACCACACAATTGCCTCACTTTCGTCGAATGCCCTCTTGGGTCAAAGACAATAAGGCATTGATAGATACCCACTGCATGGGGATACTCATCGAAGGCATCGGTCGTTTTATGGAATTCAATTTCAGTCATAACTACTCTGACAACTCGAACTATCTTGCGAACGTCATACAGCGGGCAGTAGCACGAGTTCATGAGCATCGACGATCGGGTGGGCATCCGTTACCGGAAGTATTGTATCTACAATTGGACAATGTAAGCAGCAATAAGAGCCACTTCTTGATTGCTTATTGTGCCATGCTGGTCAAACGTGGGGTATTCCGCAAGGTGAAGATCAACTATCTGATCGTGGGACATACACACGAAAATATCGATCAGATGTTTTCAAGGTTTTCTGTGGCTTTGAGGAGGCTGAACGTTTGGGACATCGAGCATTTGATGGAGGTGGCTAGGAACTGCTTTAAGGATGGAGTAGTTCCGGAATGTCAACTGATCGATGAGGTGCACGATGTCAAGGACTGGATGCATGGATGCTATAACGAAGTGCGCGATGTCAGCTTCCAACATGCTTTCAAGATTTTTTCTGGCCCCACAGGCGACGTGTTAGTGCAGGCGAAACGTTATTCATTCGATCCAGTCTGGCTTCCAAAGGAAGGTGGGGTGAAGGTATTTAAGAGCAGCCTGCCCGAGGGCTCACCATGCTTTGTCGAGCCTAAATCCATTAACGAATTGAGCGCACGGAAACAAGCGAAGCAGCTTGCGACTTCCAGGAAGTCTACGAGCAATCCATTGAAAGAGATCGAGGATCTTGTCGTTCAATGCAAGAGGAATCTTTGCTTATGCATTCGAGGTAAGCACTGCACTGCTAGCGATTACGATTTGATTTGTCATATTTCAAATGTAAGTGGCCTTCTTAGTTTCTCGGGTTATGTTTTGCAGATGTCGCAACCACCGAGGAGGCGGAGCGGCTTCAATTTCTAGCCAAGCGCGCAAATACTTTTCTTGAAGGGTATGTTCAAATGCAACGTGACATTGCGGCAGGAACGTTCGAACTGAAAGAGAAGACAACGTGGGTGCTGCACGAGGCTCCCTTTGAGGTTACTGGACCCATGATGCCTGTTCCTTCGGGTGCTTTGAGCGCGAACGGGCGAGATGCGGAAGTACTGATTGTCGATGAGCCAATGGCTGATACGAATGATATTGAACGTGGATACACGGATGCACAACTGGCTGATTACGTGCAGGGCCTTCGGGACTCCGTAGCGGTTCACGTGCGCCCAGTACCTCGTCCTATCTACATCGGGGCACAAAAAAATACCATTAGAAGACGAGCTCGAGATCATCTTGCGCAATACATTCTGGGAGAAACTGACGACCCGGACTACGATGTGAGCTACAGCAAGATGAAGAAAGGTAGCATGGCTGTGTTGATTGCTCCCGAATCCGAGAAGACTGCCCGGACGGAATACCCGTTTCGTATCGCTCTGGGAAGGAGCCGAGGATGGTCGAGATATCTGTACCTTTGTGAGGTACAAGAGCAGCTGCTAAATGAGAAAGGTGAGAAATGTTTGTTGATGTGATTGCGCGCGCAACCTGCTTTTAACATCACAACGTTTTATGTCAATCTAATATCTCTTTTATCTTCTTTCTGGTGCAGGAGAAAAATGTTTGCGGTGGTTGACTTGTGGTACATTTAAGCTCACGAGCGCCTCCCAAAAGGAGGCCCAGAATGCAGACTCCCGGCTTTCGAAGGAGAAGGCATCGAAACCTGAAAGTTTCCGGCTGCATCAACGTACCAAGCAGGTGGCGCCGTATACACCAAGCGAAGTATTAGTAGCATGGGACTGGGACACGGAAGAGGAGCGCCGAAAGATCAATGCAAGCACACAGCGATGGATCCCGGGTGAGCAATATGACTTGTTGGTCAAACGAGTCATCGCCAGCGACATGTCAAAGAGCTTTGAGCCGCCCGAGCATAGAACACCCAAACTCTTACTGCGCGACGCAATCATGCCATTAGAGGATAAAGAGGATAAAGAGGATAAAGAGGATAAAGAGAACGCGGAGGCTGAAGAGGGTGAGAGTTCGGACGAGGAAGCCTCTTTGTCGTCCTTGTCCGATGATGACGACCAGATGTGTGAATAACTCGATCAGTCCGATGAACTTGTATATAGAAGTTGTAAAACAATAGTATATATTGTGAATATCTAATGTTGAACTATCGTGGTATTACCACGTTTGATTTCCTTGCACTCATTTTACCTAGTTCATTTTCCTTGCACTCAGATTGTTCGGACGCCCAAGGAATCCTTGGGAACGCGTATCACATGGATGGAACAAACACCACATGTCTGCATGGTCATATAAAACTTGCTTTCACGGCATCCCTGTTCATTTTTTGCTTACGCTCACCATCCACCCACCTCCTACCAACATTCCAAGAACATGGACGCTCAGCGAATCAACCTGACGGTCGATCCGAAACATGTTTTGTTTTTTATTGTTCTGCCCTTCATCCGTGCGAGGTACGATAGGAGAAGGCAAGCGCAAAGGGATTCAGTTGCTAGAATGAGAAACGGCGAATGCCCAGAGTGTATGAGGAAGTATTTTGACCTTTGGGAGGACAAGAATCGATGGAACGATTTATGGCATAAACATTTTCATGAGAGGCACGACCCCGTGTGGCGTCGAGCCTTGGAGTTAGAACCAATCCGTCCCCGTTTTCGTCTGACACGCCTTGGCCGCCATCTGTTAAAACTGCAGAGTCACCCGAATTTTCACCCCGACAATCTCGATTGATGACCAGGTATATGTTTCTTTGTTTCTTTGTTTCTTTCTTTCTTGAGCAGGATTGCCTTGCTATCATCCTAGCCACAAATTCTTATCCACCTGTGAATTCTGTGTGCCCGCAGATGATGACACCATAGAAGCCAGTAAAGATGGATGGCCAGGTATGTGTTTCGGACGGCCAAGGAATCCTTGGGAACACCTATCGCATGGATGATACAACACAACACATGTTTTCATGGTCATATAAAACCTGCTTTCACGGCATCCCTATTCATTTTTTGCTTACGCTCACCATCCACCCACCTCCTACCAACATTTCAAGAACATGGACGCACAGCGAATGAAACTGACGGTTGATCCGAAACGTGTATTGTTTGATATTGTTCTGCCTTTCATCCGTGCGAGGCACGATAGGAGAAGGCAAGCACATAGCGATGCAATTGCTAGAATCAAAAACGGCGAATGCCCAGAGTGTATGAGGAAGTATAACAGGCCTATGTGGCATAAACATTTTGATGAGAGGCACGACCCCGTGTGGCGTCGAGCCTTGGAGTTAGAACCAATCCGTCCTTGGTTTCGTCTGACACGCTTTGGCCGCCATATGTTAAGCACGCTTTGGCCGCCATATCCTAAGCATATGCTCGATTATCTCGATCTCGAATGATGGCCAGGTATATGTCTTTCTTGAGCAGGATTGCCTTGCTATCATCCTGGCCACAAATTCTTATCCACCTGTGAATTCTGTGTGCCCGCAGATGATGACACCAAGCTCCTCGCACACACATCGCGGTGCATTGGCTACTTTGAAGAGGCACACGTAGAATAATAACAATAAGAATAACACATAGACTTCGATATGCAACGAGGTTGTGTCATTGTGAGATGACCTTTTGACAATAGTAGGGTGAGATTTGTACTTTTTATGTAACATGTCTTACGTTGGTTTGTAAAATGTCACGCATTATAAAGCCTGCCTATATCTTCATCAGCATTCATTTCTCGCTTTCGCTCACGATAGACCCCACCTCCTACCAGTGAGCGACACACCCAGATGCCAGACTACTACATTGTCCTTTTCCGTTTTGTGCTTCCCGCCATCCGGGAAAGACGCCGTTCCCGCGAGGAATGCTTTTTGCACGCATGGGTAGAAGAACGATTTCTGTGGGCCCTTGAAACACGAGTACGCATTACATGCCCCGATATCCCTGGCACATTTACCTCAGAAATCATTGTGTTTCCTGTGACACTTGCGCGGTTTTTTTTTCATCCTCGGAGAATTGTGAACGACGACGTCGGCGGCTTGAGAGTCAATGAGGCGTCCTACTTTAATCGGACTAGCTGGATTTCCGGTATGAATTTGTATCGCAGTTTTAACGAACTCCACCGACGGTGGTTATATGATCACCATTGGGCCTGGTGCAACGGTTGGTTTCGCAACCTCCTTGACTATGACGCTGATGGTAACGAATTCGTCTATGATCGTGAATACGACCGGCCCTGTTGCGCTGATTGCGGAAGGTCAGATTCACTTGTTATGCGAGTGACTTACCCACATCGATACATATGTGTCGACCGCGCGAGTTGCGAGTTCTGGCAGGATACCGATGATACCGAAATCCCAGAGTTGCTGTCCTCCGACTCCGACTAAGGTATACATAAAGCTCAATACCTCTTACACAGCCTTCATTTCTTGCTTTCGCTCACCATCGTGCCACCCCGGCCACCTCCTACCATTCTGAGAGCCACCCGTCTGATGACAGCCCACGGCCACTTTCTCCTTTTCAGATGCGGCACAGAGGTCACCTATAGAAGTGTAGCTAGCATTACGAAGCACAATCGAGGTCTTACTGACAACACCTTCGACTAGACGTGAAGAATTACAATCGCTGACCGTCTACACGGATGTGCCCGACAAGTGCGAAATCTATATAATATGGGACCTAAGTTTCCGTGTCGTTGCAAGCGATCATGGCCTGGTGCAACGGCTGATTTCGCAATCAAGTTACCTATGATGGAGATGACAATATATTTTATGCTCGCTTATACACCTGGGCTTGTTGCCATGATTGCGGTTCTCAAAGCACAGTTCTTGAATAATGTAATAATGTAATAATGTAATAATGTAACATACAATGATTATAAAAAATGTGAAGATCGGGGTTCTTATACCATTGCTTGTACCATACACGTGACTTATGATATTTTTGTTGCCCGCATCGAGAAGAATTGTTTTCTAGAATAGATGGGTGGTGGCTAAAGCCACCGATTGAGATTCGACCATCAATTCAAATCAAGACGAGTCATCCGCCGACAGTCGACAAGGTCAGTGCAGATGTACCCGTCGCCAATACGGGTAAGATCCATATCAACGCGTCGGCATCGACTGCAGGCAGGCCTCATAGACAACTCGTACCGCGACGGGTAGATCCATTGAGGATCTGCATGCTCGTTGTAAAAGCCGTTGTACCAGGCCCAATGATATTCACGAAGCCATCGTTTTTTGAAGTCGTCGAAATCGATGTAGTCTAGCCGGAATCTGAAGTTGTTTGACATGCCAGGTCCTTGCCAATGGAACCCTTCATCGTCGTAATATGGGGCTTCAAAGTTGGAGGTAGGGAATATCTGCAAGAAATTTCCCCAATCACGAACATCCCCCAATCGACTTCGAGCAGATCACGTAATTCATAGAAATAGTGAGCCAAAGTTACAGGCATCCAAACATCACCAAACATGCCCGAAAACGTCAAAACTTGTTCTTCCAACGCCCACAAAAAACGTTCTTCGACCCATGCCTGCACAAAGTATTCCTCACGCAATTGACGCATTTTCCGAATGTAAGGAAGAACAATCCCAAACAGGACGTAATGAGTATCCGCCATTCTTGATAATGCAAAGATGAAGCGGTGTGTCTTCCAGGAAGAAATGGAAAATGATCCTCCTAAAGGCCTCAAGCGATTTAAATATTGCCAAGGAGGGCTTGGGCCTCTCAAGGTAAATGCCGCAAACCAATAGGATGAAACCAACAATCACAAGATTGGCCAAGATAAGATTGGCCAAGATAAGATTGGCGCGGACAAATGTTGGCCCAAGATTGGCGCGGATTGCGAGTTCTGGCAGGATACCGAAGTCCCACAGTTGCTGTCCGACTCCGACTCCGACTAAGGTATAAAAGCTCAATACCTCTTACTTAGCCTTCATTTGCTGCTTACGCTCACCTTCGTGCCACCCCTGCCACCTCCTACCAGAGAGTGAGCGACGCGCCTCTGCAAACTCGTGATGCCTCCAGTGTTAAGGTTTGGTGTGCATCGGAATCGTGCCAGTATCGATGTAGATGCCATTCATCGCCATGTGATGGTGCACATGCCATGCCCCGAATGCAATTTGCACCAGTGGACTTTGACAACGATGGCAAACCGCCCTGTCCGCCGCCCGCCGATGCCTCACAGGCATGATCTGATAATGGCTATGTGGCGCTTTACCCGACGAACTCGGTTTTATCTGTTTTTTGAATTGGTAGAGCCGGAACGCTATCCCGATCGCGCTGAATATGCACGGGGTGAAGCGTGGATGACTCCGCGATTAATGGTTATTCCAGTCGACGTTGTACGCCTATTGGTCTGTTGGTACCAGAATGACGAAACGACACCTTTCGACGAGTACTGTATCAGTTGCGATTGCCTTAGTTGAGCAGGTATAAAAGCTCAATACCTCTTACTTAGCCTTCATTTGCTGCTTACGCTCACCATCGTGCCACCCCAGCTTGACACTAGCAACTAACAACTGACCACGCTCAGGCAAACTCGTCATGAAATGCGATTATTGTGACCTTCCTGCAAACGTTCGCATATGGTTTAATGCTGGTTCGCATCTTGTTGCGATAAATGAGCATACCGAACATTTCGCGTGTATGCGTTGTTCTTACGAAATATTCATGTGCGAGGAAGCAATGGACGACGAAGACGGAGTATACTGGGAGCTGATAGATTAGTAGACCATTACTTTCCGGCGTCTGAAAGGCGTGGAATGAACTAATTCGAGATCGCTTGCCTGGTAGCAACTTACGTACTTTGCAATGTAATAGTAACGCTATGATATGTTGTACGACCAGCTGACTTATGGCTTTTGCGACATATATATATTGTAACACTACTAACACTAGCAAACATTCTACTTGTAATTAAACGAATATACACCGTTCATGCAACAATACCCGTGTGATGATAGTTGTATAGCCGCGTTTTTTGACGCGGGGCTTGTGTTTATGAACACACCCAATCCAAAAAAGATATCTCTCTCCGTTGATTGCTCGATGATCACTCGAACCACAATGGCAAACCGCATAATGAAGGCATACCGTACCGCATAAACGCATACCGCAACCTACGTGGCTGCCACGTGTCTGCATTATACTGCGCGTTATGATGACGTGGCAGGTCACCCGTCGTCTATAAACCGAGAATAGTAACAGAAAAACACCGTCTAAAAACATGCATACTGGTTCACCTATCCCCAATAGTCTGTTTTTATTTTCCTTTTTGTATCCTTATTTTTGTTTGTCATTCTGATTGGGTACCCTGGGTACTCATCATGTGTGGTTTCCTTGGCACCATAAAATCTAGGTGTTGGCAAAGTTGTATCGGTAGAAATCTCCGGTTTGGTGTCGTTTTGAGGGAGCTTAAATTCAGCCCATACTATCCCGTGGTCGGAGATGATATAAGGGTTTTCCTCCGTCCATCCAGTTTTAACTGTCAATTCTGCCATAGTTGTGTTGGCCATGATATGGGTAAGTTTTGCTTTTGAGTTTTTGGATATAACATGTGTGAAAATCTCCGTGTTTGGATTACGGTCCATTATCAGTTCATTAAGAGAACATCTGTCATTGTTGAAATAAGTTAAAAGATGCTTATTCTTCTCAACATGCTCTTGATATGACATGTAATTTCCACCTGACACCCGCTGATTTGGGGTAATGGTACCGTTTTTGTCACCTATCTCTATGTAGGCCTTTTTTGGATTATTTCCTGCCTTTCCTGCCCAGTCAGTTAGTGTGTCATATAATTCCATTTGTTCATCTACTAGTGTGGCATCACTCATATAGCCACTAGCTATGTAAAGCTCAAACCCGTTATTTCCTGAAAATTTGGTCATTACTGCTCTCTTTGCGTCTCCATCAATTGTGGTAACCGAGGTGGAAAGTGGTAAGCTTTTCGGGTTCCATAGGATCATGGAACCAATGGAAGCTCTTTCATTTACATGAGATGTGCGGAATTGAATTCCTTTTTGTGTCATTAGGGTTTTTATTAATGCAAGGTTTTCAGTATTCACCTTGGTTTCTGATATACATATTATATCGGCCCGTCTGTCAATTAAAAGATTGCATATTGTTTCTAATTTAACCAAACTGTCTTTATCTTCTTTGTGGTGTCGGAGGCCTCTCATATTCATACCCATTATAATCAAATTGTCAGAGTGTTGTGCTATTTGTAGTTTTGTAAGTCGGTCTAACTCTTCTGACTGTTTAGTGACGCTTTTGTGTTTCGCTTTTTGTAGTATGCATCTGCCATCTGCGTCATAGATGTTCTCACAGTCAAAGATTTTGTTTGTGCATTTGGTTTTGAGGATTATTCTCTTTTGTTTGTGAGAGTGTTTCCTGCGGTATCCATATGTGCGAGGTTCGCAAGAGAGCTTTCCTTTGCATGAGATGAAGTGATTATAAGCAGTGTAGATGGGTTTACCGACTTTGTTTTCAGGATTTGGCTTTGTTGGATGTGCATCAATTTTCGGGAGGTGAGTTCTTAGAGAGTGTCGTATGGTCGAAATGGCTTTGTTATTTTCGTGTTTGGTTATCCTAGCTTCTCTGCCCGTTTGTGGTAGAATTCTAATATTTAGGTTTTCAAGTTCGTATAGTAGATCTTTGTTTAATTGTGCTGCCGAGAAGAATTTAGTGTTGTGCAGGATGTGAAAGGCTTTGTGGGCTAGTGTAAAATTGAAAATCCCCATGTTGTTCGGATGTACTCCCAGTTTCAAGGTTATGCGGTGCGCACTCAGGTCTTGAGGGAGGAGTGTGAGAATATCTTTTTGGTGTTTATTGGTAAGGATATCAAAATCACAATAAATAATCTTTCTTTCTGGAATGATGTGGACTGCAGTTGACCATATTTCATTGATCACAAGAAGATGAATTTGAATGTTGGTGTTATCCGTGTTCGAGGTGTGATGATATTTCCTATGTGATTCGATGGTTTCTGAAACAATTGTTTCATTAGTGGTGTGTGTCTTCCATTTCAGCTTAAAAGTTTCTATCAGAGTTTCTATCTGTTTTTTAGCTGTTTTCTACGTGTGAGGACATGGTGGGCAGGTGAAGTCATATTAGAGCCGCTGATTGCAGCGTCATTTCCAGTGGGCTCCAGGTTTTTGAGCTCCAGCGTGTTGCGGGTATTATTGGCCGTCAGCCCTAATTCTTTCCTCATTTCTAATCGGTATTTATGTATTTCCTTTTGCATTGTTTTGTCGCCATACTCCCCACTACATAGGTCGCATTTTAGGTGCTCGAAAAATGTGGTCTGATGTGAACCTCTGTTCCATTGGGCCCATCTGAAGGCGGTTTTTGCTACCCATGTGCCACAGTTGTATGTATCTGTTTGAAATGTATCCTTGCTAATAGTAACTGTGAATTCCTTAAATTCTGTGGTGGCTTTGAGATTTTTCAGCCAGGTTGTGAGTGCTACCACAATCATATTGATGGTTTCTCTTTCGGCATTATCTCCAAAAGGGTCATATATGTAAGCATCTATTTTTCCGGATGATGATAAGCGGATCATTATGAGACGCCAATGTATATTGTCACACACGCCTATTTGTGTGTGGCCATATTTTTTGAGTCTGCTGTTAATGAGTTGTGTGAGTTTTTGGTCCTCCACTGTCATCTTCAGCATCATGTCCGTGAGGTCCATGGGGGCAATGGTACTCGGGTCTCGTATTTTCATGGCATCACCAACATGAGTTGCATTTAACCACCCCTTTTCCGAGAGAAGTGATTCCGTAGCCATTATATTTTCATCTACGGCATTATCTACGGTGCCTGCTCCACCGCTTAACATCTGATCAGGTTCAGGCATATTATGTTGTTTGGTGACGTTATTCTTTTTTCGGTGAATTTTATGTTTCGTTATTCTTAGAGGTGATTTCATTTTAGATTTCTTTGTATTTTGGGTCCGTGTCCTCTCCCAAAGCCATGCCATTTGGGGGTTTTGAATCATGTATTTCAAGGCGCTCTTGCTTATCCTTTTGCAGGCCTTAGGTCTCTTGTGGGCTAGGTGTATTATGACTCTAGGCCCCGGGAAATATTGTTTAGGGTACAACTTCATTTTGCTAAGTCCCGTCATTAGGTGGAAGAGCATAATAAAAGTCCCATGAGAGGTTGCTTGCAGTTCCGCTTGTGTTTTGATATAGTTTATCTCACATCTCAAAAAATGCCGCATTATGTAATATGTCATAATCATGCTGCCGCTTATGTCTTTGTCAGTTTTCATCTCCATATAACAGCATTTAAATTAGCCTTATGCCGCATTGTGTTTATTGGACTCAGAGTTTGTTTATCCGAAGAGCGCTTCAATATTTTATCCGTCCTTATAAGGTTTGCTGCTTTCCGTTCTGAAGTGTTTGAGGGCCGTGATAAGTTGACCATAAATGGAAATTTATTTTGGTGCCTTATAGTTATTTGATACATATATTGTGTTAAATTAACAGCCCGTATTTTGAGGTTAAATGCATTCCATTTCAAGTTATTTGGAGACCGAGATAAGTTTACCAGAAACCGCTTAAGGTTATTAGCAGACCTCATCGGGTCGTCTATGAGTTTGTTTAAGTTTTCTGCAGGCCATATCAGTTTAACTGTGAGCCGTATTAATTTACCTGCAAACTGTATTAAGTTATCTATATGCGGTTTGAAGGTAGCGGTAAACTGTATAAAGTTATTTGCAAGCCGTATAAAGTTATCTACGGGCCATATTGAGTTTTTAGTGAACCGCGTTAAGTTATCTCCGTCCCATAATAAGTTTATTGTTGCTTGTATTAAGAGGACCGCGTGCCACTTAAAGTTTATTAAGTGTTGTGTGAAATTATCTGCATACCGTGTTAAATTTTCTGCAAACCGTAACGTGTCTACTGTAGCCCATATCAAGTTATCTGCGTGCCGCTTTGGGCTTTCTGCGGTCCAAACAGACTGCCGTATCAAAGTTTCATACATGTGTGTTAAGTTTACATGAAAGTGTGTCAAGTTATCAGTCTGGCATATGTTATCAGACTGCCGTGTTAAGTTAACACATATGTGTGTTAAGTTGCCATATTGTTGCCTTAAGTTTACAGCCTGCCGCGTTCGGTTTGAGGACTGTTTTCTTAAGCTATCAGAGGTGTATATTATGCTAACAGACTGTATTGTCACACTACCAAACCAGCACTTATTAGTGGCATAGAAACTAGTTAAGTTACTAACATTTTTAGTGACTTCTATGTATCTGTTTGAAAGGTTTACCGTACTGTTTGTTTTCCGACCTAACAGGTGTTTAACTATATTTGTGACCTTATTATTAAGCTGGTTAGTACTGCCCTCCGCAGTGAGTGTACACACAGTATGTCTCACCAGACTGGTGGGTGTGCTAGCAGTTGACTTGTGAATTTTCACAGACAGGGTGAGAAAGTTGGAGATCAAATTGAGCAGGGCAAAAAATAAACTGACACTACTGCTATGGCTTGTTTAAGTCGATTGTAAACAGAGGCAGCACAATTTTGAGTTGGAAGAGAAATGCAGGTGTGTGCTGGAGAATTAGCATAAGGTGGAACTGTGTGAACAGCTCTGAGATGCCGTGTGAATGTTTTACTTCTATCACTCATACTTAGAGTGTGGTGCTGTGTTACACGATGAGCACTATCAGGCAGCTCTGAAATTAACAATTGAAAGCCGATCAATGTCTGGTGGTGCCAGGGAGAGTACAACCTAGATGTCAGCTTTTCAACACAATGGCAAGCCGAGATCTTTCGGAGAGGAGGGGCAGAAGAATTAAGCCTCAAAGTCCATATCTTCCAATGCTTTAAACCTGTTTTGCAACTCAGCTCCTTCTTGCTGAGCAATTTGAGTGCTCCCAAGATTTTCTTGGCAACGTCGCTTGCCCCAGCAACCAAAACAACTTGCTCGCCGTCTCTCGTCGCCACATAGGAGAGATCACAGCAGTGCTGCATACAAATTTTCCGGTGCGTTAGTAATGCTATTTTATTAGGGTGTCTGCGGGAAAATGCAAGTGTCGCAACGTTGTTATTGTCAGCTTTTGTCAAAGCTTTGCGATGTTCCTTTCCGCGAAAACAATGCTCACGTGAAATTTCAGGTGCTACCATAATTTTCCGGTGCTTTAGCGGTGTTATTTCGCTGGAATGTTTGCGAAAAAATGGAAGTGTTAAAACGTTTTGGCAGTCAGCTTTTGTCAGGGTTTCGCGATGCTTCTTTCCACAGCAGCAATGGGCGCGTGAAATTTCAGGTGCTACCATAATTTTCCGGTGCTTTAGCGATGTTATTTCGCTGGAATGTCTGCGAAAAAATGGAAGTGTTAAAACGTTTTGGCAGTCAGCTTTTGTCAGGGTTTCGCGATGCTTCTTTCCACAGCAGCAATGGGCGCGTGAAATTTCAGGTGCTACCATAATTTTCCGGTGCTTTAGCGATGTTATTTCGCTGGAATGTCTGCGAAAAAATGGAAGTGTTAAAACGTTTTGGCAGTCAGCTTTTGTCAGGGTTTCGCGATGCTTCTTTCCACAGCAGCAATGCGCGCGTGAAATTTCAGGTGCTAACATAATTTTCCGGTGCGTTAGCGATGCTCTTTTACTTGGTTGCCTGCTGAAAAATGTGAGTGCCATAACGTTTTTACAGTCTGCTTGTGTTAATGCTTTACACTGCTTATTTCCGCAGAAGCAATGCGCTCGCGAAGCTACAAATGCTAACATAATGCTTGTCACAGTATCTTTCACACAAGAGAGGGGGAAATTACAGTTACTTACTTTGAAGATTGTGGTCGTTAGAGGGACTCTGTTTCGTAACTCGAGATCGCCGAAGTAAACAGTGACGTTTAATTCCACTTCGTCCCCCAAGTCTTCCTTCACTGCCTTGAAGAATTCCGTGTAGAGACACGAGCCTATTTCGATCTTGTCGAGTCCTGAGGACTCCCACTCAGTGAATTTGGTCTTGATTTCACCGCTGCGCTTTTTTATTTCTTCAAGTGTCGCGGCTTTATCCCAAGCCTGTCCTAGCTGACGCTCCTATTCGTCCTCCATATCTACTGAAAACGTAATGAAAACAAACACCAAGGGAAAGATTAACGTTAGAGTTTTGATGTTGTTTTTCTTTTTTCTTTCAGTTGTGCGAGATGTTGTACTTTACGGTTTTGGTTCCTCACTGGAGAGCTCAAGGCTCTCCAGCTTCTCCAGGCGTTTTGTTACTCTTTCCCCATGACCTTCGTAAAAAACTCAGGTCGATGGGTACTCAAAATTCATATCACATATCAAGGAATCATACAAGCTAAAGCGAGATCATACCGCAGGGTTTAGGGTTTAAAGCAAAAGACGCCATATTTCACTGTAAGAAGCAAAACAGGGGTCGAAAAATACCTTCTGGTCGACAATATTCTAGGGAAAACGTCTACTCAAACCTAAAATATTATCATAAATAATATGCGCGAAAAAACATTTTTTCCGGTGCTCGCGCCCTTCGGACGCTGAGACGTTTTTTTGTACTGAGGGTAGCGAGTTGCTGCTTTCGGCTCTGACGTTTCTGGCTCGCCCTGGCTCGCCTGCTCGTGACTGGCTTGAGGCCTCTGGGTCTGACGTTCCTGGAGATGGCAAGCGTGCTGCCCTTGAGGTGGTACGCATGCTCCAGGAACGCTCAGAGCCCTTTGACTCTTTTGAGTCGCTGCTGGCGGTTCGCATCCCCAGCAGCGAAGATCCTGACCGTGGCATCCGTGAGTTCAATGGCCTGTTGCGGGACGTTCAGCGTTCCCACAACTTGCCAGAGGACGCGGTGAAGCGGCAGATTCTCAAGGCTCTCGGCAGTTCGGCTCTGTACCGTGACTTGGCTAATTCCTTGGCTCGAGCTGACCAGCGGCAGGGCGTGTCTCTCTTGACTATTCAGGCTCGTGTGCGGGAGCAGTTCCGCCACGGCCTGAAAGTCTCTGACACCCGTGTTTCTGCTCTGTCATTCGGCGATGGCGCGTCTGACCTAGCTGCGGCGTTGTCCAGTCTGCAGAAGCAGCTGGAGCGCATGCAGCAGGACATTCGTGACCTGAAGCGGCAGAAGCGGGAAGGGGCACCGCCTGCGGGCAAGCACCTTACCCGTTCTGCTGCTAAGCATCATCGTGCTGGTGTTAAGCCACTTGACACCGCTCCTCCTGTCTCATTTGACAAGAAGAGCGGTGCCTTCGTGCCCCACTGCAGAAATGCGGAGTGTGCACAAAGTGGTTTGAAGCACTGGCATGCTGAATGCCCCAACGGCGGTCCTCGCTCTGCCCACTACTGCGGTGCAGTTGAGGACTATGAGACTGACTGCCTGGCTGTTCGTTTCCAGCGTTTCTATGACGCTGGGGATGAACATGCCTTCGAGTCGCTTTGCACGATCGAGGGTCGCCCAGAGGTGTGCGAGCTGTCAGCATATTCTTTTGTGACGGCTGAGCCCACTTCTCTGCGGCACATTCAGGATGCGGCGGCTTCCGCTCAGGATGCGGCAGCTGACGAGGACGGCATGGCTCAGTTTGGTCTGGCCACGTTCCACTCGGGTGCACAGGGCTCGATTCCGCCACCGCCTGCGGTTCGGCATCCCTCTGCACTCGTGGCTGGTGGTGTGCCTGCGGCTCATGACCCGCCAGTGGTTATCCCTGGCTCTCTCGGCTTGCCTGGCTCTGTCCCGTCACTCCAGCTTGGCGACTCTGCACCGGCTCCGCTGTTTGCTGGCATGAGGATTGAGACTTCTGACATCGGCTCTGAAGTCTCTGACAATGACCAAGTCTCTGACAGTGACCAAGGCTCTGACAATGACTCTGACGGCGGGCAGCGGGTGGCTTTTGGCTCCTTCGGCACTCTTGGGCATGGCTCTGACGGGGGAGCATCGCCAGCGGCAGCTCCGGTGTACCGTCCGCGGGCTCCGCCGGGTTTTCTCCGATGTGCTTTGATGTCTTCAGTGCTTTGTTGTTCTCTGCTAGCCAGCGCTACGGCATCTCTGCTTGCCGTGGGCGGTGGTGACAGGGGCCTGGTTGAGCCCGGAGCCACCGTCCGTCGGTTTGCTGGAGATTTCTCTGCTTCGATTCCACCACTTGGTGCTGCAGGCATCCGTGATTGGCCGCCAGATGATGGAGTTCTTCTGTGTTCCTCTTCAATGCTCAAACCGCCGTGGGGATCTACTTGTTTAAGTTCTTCAGTATTTTTGGAGTCTTTGCAGTCTTCGGTTACTTTACATTCTGCTGTGGATCCACCTTGCCCGCTTGGGTCTGGTGGTGCTCAATTTGCAACAGACAGCTTACAATTCACTTCGGGATTCTTCCGTGCTTGCATCCCGACCGCTGAACTCAGCTCTGCTGACCAGCTTCAAAGTGGCTGAGTTTCCTAGCAATTGTCCTGGCAGCTTGATCAGCTTTAGCCCAGTAGTGGGATGACCGGGTCAAGACCCCGGCACCCAGCTAGCAGTGATCGGTTTCCACCGAAGTGAATGTTAGTTGTTTGTTTGTTATCTCGTGGCTGTATATCCTGTACCTGCTTTGCTAGGTAGTCACACCCACGGGTGGTGTGCTGGACTTCGGGTTTAGGCTTAGTTATTATGGGCTCTGACTAGCCCCTAGCCTGACCCTGCTTCCGTATCGTGTCCGTGACATCCTAGCACTGTACTGTACAGTAGTACAGTACAGTAGTACAGTCTTGCTTCACTGTCTGGGTTTCCGAGAGCATAAAGCCTCGGCCAGACACTGTTTATGTGATTATCAGTTTGATGCTCAGCGAGCTTAGCCGGACAGCGGATCTGTCTTTCTCGCATTGATGGCGATTCCGGTGCGGTACTAAGTACTGAATCCCCACAGTGCCACGTAGGCGGCGAAGCGCGAAACACGAAGAATACAACTTTCCCCCAATCTGCCGTTGCGGTGCGCTCAAGGGGGCATCGCGCGGCTTTGTGCGGCGCGACTGTTGGGGGCGCGCGGCCAGTGCGGCGCGATTGTATCCTCCATGACACAACCTCACTCTGAAGTGTCTACGTGGCACAACCACAACCAGCTGCCGGCGTCACACCTGCGCAGTGGAAGCGTGGTGGGCCCATAACCTCATAGGGAAACAACAACTGTACCGCTAGACCAGAAGCCCGAAAAAGGTGAGCCAGGCCGGGAATCGATCCCCGGACCTCTCGCATGCCGGGCGAGCGCTCTGCCGTTTGAGCTACTCAGGCTATTGATGGCGATTTTGGTGCGGTACAGAGTACTGAATCCCCATAGTGCCACGTAGGCGGCGAAGAGTGAAATAATAATAAAACATTTACGCTAGCAAAGGGGACAAAGTCCTGAGAGTGCGGTATCCCTGCAAAGCAGGCTAGTGAAAACACCAGGGGCTACTCCCTCTGCTACAGCGCGCCCACAAAAGGGCTCAGCCCACTTTTCAGCAGGGTGACATCTAGAGAAAAAGCTGAGTGTTAGGCAATAAAAAACTCTAGAAGATTGAGAAGCAGCCGTGGTCGGGTGAGTGGAGGGGTGGCTGAATCTGAGCGGTGGGGAGGGAAGTCGAAGAATTAAGGGGGTTTTGGAGACGTTGAGGAAGGTGGCCAGGGTGGGCGGGGAGAGGGGGTGGCGGGGAGGAGGGGGGGAGGGGGGGTCCTGTTGGGAGGGAGTTTTACACTCCCGCCTCCCAACCCATCCTACAGTATATTGCAAGACTTTTGAAGTTTATTGCAAGAGGGTTTGAAGGAACTCGTTTGACGGTTGTACGGCTTCTGCTTCAGTCATGGTTTCATTGCTCGAGATGTCAACTGTATGTGGGTCAGTGTTTAAGGTGGTGGTTGTGTTTAACAGAAACACGTCTCGCCTGTTTTTGGTGTGTTGCCTGCAAATTCTTGAAAGTTTCTTGAGGAGTGGTTTGATCTTACCACGGGGAACACCTATCGTGCTGAGGATAGTACCAAACAAAGGAGGGAAGTATCCCATGAGTGTAAGAACTTTGGGCCATTTCACGGTGATCATGAAGGGCTTGGAATTTGCATTGGTGATTGCCGTGTCGTGGTGACCACCATAATAAGGCTCAATATCACTCTGATGATAAGGAGGGTCTTGAGTGGGCCATGGACAGAGTGAAGAGGGAAGTACCTTGTCTCTTTCATTCAGAACTTCATTCCAAATATCAAGGCTAACTCCTGTGTATTCTAGCCTCTTCTTTGTGACTTTGGACTTGGGAAGGACGTTAAGGAACCATCTGGCTATCTTTTTCTGTGTAGACCTCCAGTCAAAGGCTGGTAGGGTATCATTGGGTGCACTGTCTATAGCTATAATGCCAACATCCGAAAAGTCATCCTTATAGCATCCACCACCTGGAAGAACGTGCTGAAATCTGTATAGGCAGCCCTGACTGGGAGTCCCGGTCAGGCCCCTATGACAGATCCCTAGGACCAACACTGGACTGCTGACTGATCTGTAGGTTCGTACTGTGACACACGCGGTGTCACAGGTAGGCTAGACTCCGAGACCGTCCGAGACCGTTCCGGGTATATCTAGCTTAGGGTTTATTTATCTTATACAGTTTATCCACACGAGTACGGGACTTTCTGATATCTAGTGTACTTGGATATTCCGGTAGGTCGTGGCCCCATCCACGCTTTTATTCCACTTGATATCTTGGCCATGATTGGCTAAGCAGCCGCTTGAAGAGGTGGTGCGCACTTGCGCGTTTGGGTGCGACTAGGATTTGGACCATGGTTTTACGGTAGACGTTTCTTGTGGCTGCGGGTCATGGGCACCGCGCGTTGCTATTGCTCGGTTTTGGCAATGTTCACTTACGTTACTTTACCTGCCCTGATCCCGCTGGTTTACGTATTTTGGGCTTGTGCTCCGGACACCTTCGACCACATCGACATTTGCAAGTGCCCCACGCTCTTTTCGCCGCTCCGCACGTTCTGCCGTTACGCCTTCACTCCATTTCCGCCACAACACCCAAACGTGCTACCGCGCATCATCTTTTCTCTGGCTTTCAGAAGTATGGCTACATCAACAAGAGCTCGCAAACGCCTATTGAGGGACTCCGACTTGGACGCCTCAATACGGCTTCTGGATGCGGTTCGGGACACCCCGACCGCTAGCACGCCGCCCGTTGTGCCCCCTGCCACTTCCAGCAACTCCGAAGCTGCTGTCGCGTTACAGAAGAACCTTGTCGACCAGCATGCGACGGTTGACATGGTCTACAAGGGGCGCTTGCACCGGGCTTGGGCCAAGGGTATCCGCGAGGATATCCTTGGTTCCAAGAAACATCATTATCGTGGTACTGACGACGCGGACCGCCTCTCCGAGTTGGTGGTGCAGCTTCGGACCGAGTTTCAGTCCGCTGGGCTGGACTTGGCCCCCTTTGACCTCGACGACCCCACCTCTCTGGTTATCGAGAAGGTTAATGGACTCCTCTATGACGTCTTGGCCCTCGTCGTGGAGCGGAACTCTGTGGCTGACACCTGGCTTCGGGGTACGGACTCTTCGGCCGACCGAGATGGGCGTCGAGCTCGCATTGACATCATCAAAGGGAGTGTGCCGGCAGCCCTGCGCGAGAGCCACCAGCAGGAGCACGCGGCTCTTCGGTATCCCGCAGGCGTTGACCCGCAGCCGATCTTGGCTCGTGAGCAACCACGCCTGGTGCGGGATAACCGTGCTCCTGACTGGCGGCCCACCGACGAGACCCGCAAGCTCTCTCTGTACAACCGCATCGACCCAGTCTTCTACGCGGCGGTGAAGGTGCGTTATCCGCTTGCGGGTGACCTCAGCGGGGTCGCTCTCCGCTCGCTCCAGGCTCTCGTGGTGGCTATCTTTCAGGCCTGGGCGCAGTCGGACGATGGGGTGGCAGTGCGCGAGAAGCAGACGCTGGGGGCGGACGGTAAGCCCTCCGCGCTTATCACGTCGTCTGAGTATGCGGTTCTCCTCGACGAGATCGCCGCCTTGAAGGCGCTCGTGCGAGACAATCGTGCGGGCGCGGTTCAGCGACAGCAGCAGCCACCCCTACAAATTATTGGCCTGTCCGCACGCGTGGAAAACCGTCCGTCCGACGCGTGGATAGCGTACGGACACCGTATGGACGCGTTTTTTGCTAAATCCACACGTGTGAAATTGTCTAATTTGTAAAAGTGATGTTCATACGGTGTCCATACGATAAATCCACACGTCGTCCATACGTGCGCTTCCGTGTGGACGACGTATGCTAGTTTACCTGATTTTATTACGCGTGTGGACGCTCCGTACACTGCCCGACCGTATGGATAGGTGCCGTCCATACGCATGAACCACTGGAAATTGTTGTCCACACGTGCGGACTGCGAGAAATGCCGCTTCTACCCCTCCTCAGCCATATGGACACCGTGGGGACGTGTCCCTGGACCGTACCGACGCGTACGGACGACGTGTGGACGGGCGTATGGACAGTGTGAGGCCCGTGCCGTGCCACTCTTTTGCGCTTGTCCGCACGTGTGGACACCCATTGCACCCGGGCCTGGGTGTACCCGAGCACTGCTTGCCCCCTCCTCAGCCATGTGGACACCATGTGGACGTGTCCCTGGACGTACCGATGCGTACGGACGACGTGTGGACGGGCGTATGGACAGTGTGAGGCCCGTGCCGTGCCACTCTTTTGTGCTTGTCCGCACGTGTGGACACCCATTGCACCCGGGCCTGGGTGTACCCGAGCATTTCCTGCCCCTTCATCAGCCACATGGACACCATGGGGGCGTGTCCCTGGGTCGTACCGACGCGTACGGACGACGTGTGGACGGGCGTATGGACAGTGTGAGGCCCGTGCCGTGCCACTCGTTTGCGCTTGTCCGCACGTGTGGACACCCATTGCACCCGGGCCTGGGCGTACCCGAGCATTTCCTGCCCCTTCATCAGCCACATGGACACCATGGGGGCGTGTCCCTGGGTCGTACCGATGCGTACGGACGACGTGTGGACGGGCGTATGGACAGTGTGAGGCCCGTGCTGCGCCACTCGTTTGCGCTTGTCCGCACGTGTGTACAGCCATTGCACCCGGGCCTGGGTGTGCCCGAGCGTTACTTGCCCCTTCATCAGCCATATATGGGCACCATACGTAGGGGCGTGTCGCCGAACGAACCCATGCGTATGGACGACGCGTGGACAGACGTATGGGAGATCGGAATTCGCCAATCCTTACGTATGGACGTCGAAATTGGAGCGAGTTCGTTGAAACACGCGTGTGGACACATGCATTCGCACGTGTGAATGAGGGTTTGCCGCATGAATGAGCGGAATCAGGCGTGTGAATACAGGTGTCCGTACACACGGTTTATTTACATATATAATACATCGTGTATCATCCGCAATCATCTGAATCAGAACTACTACGGTCATCCTCGCTACTACTGTTACCATCGAGTTCACGGAAGAAATCCGCCTTGCGATCCAACTACACAACTTGCAAGCAATAAGTTCGTCGTCGAATGGCCAAAGGGGCAGCATTTTTTTGTACCGGGCAAGCCAAGCCGGCATGAAAGGAACATCCTGAATTACCTTCCGCACCTTGTTCGAGTTCTTGTACTTTTGCTACAGAAGTTTCTTAGCTAGCGGTCCCATATTAGTCGCGAGCGCTTCAGACCCCGTACCCACTTGATTGCACCGGTCTTTGCGTTGAGTGGCAGTCTTCATGGTGATGGTTTGTCTGCAAAGAATTCCCATTGTAAGGCAGACACTGGATGGATGGTCCATGATACGCCGTCCCTTCGGTGTCCGTGCGCCGTCCGTCTGGACGGAACAAGGTGTTCACCCGTATGGAACAACAGAAACTCGCAAACGACCTACAATCTTACCCGCGAGACGCATCGCAGCAGATCTTCGATCGTTTGCATTTCTGGCTGGGGGTGCGATAACCCACAATCGATGGACCTTCATCTTTCGCGCATAGTTGTGTGTGGTCGGTCCCCAACCATCACCAAAAATCACGCAGTGGACCCCGTGAATCAGGTTGTACAAGATATGCATCAAGTCGAGAAGGTAGTCCCGTACAACGTCAAAATCAGGAATTAATGCCTTTGATAATTTTTATCCAATTGAATTCTAGGACTCACAAGCCCGCCAACCTTCCAATATATATCCTAACATCATATCCAATTATACGCAAAAGATTATGCACGTTCTCAGTGTATATTGGGTCGTGTATCCACTCTCATATATCGAGTGCTCGTATATCCACTCTTTTATGCAGCAAAAACTTTCTTCAAGGCTTGAAGAATGTTGTCGAATCGCATCTGCATTATTCACCTATGGCTGCTAGCACATTGTAGTGTTCATATTATCATATATACATATCAATTGATTTTTTGAGCTATTAGCATCACCATAACTGGCAGTATTGTGCATTGTATGTACTCTAGAAATAATGGGTTGAGAGATTTTTAAGGTCCTAATTTGCATATGATCCGAAATTCCGTGAGTGCATGCTATTGTGAGCCATGACTGCGGAAGTATTATGGCTATCTATGAGGTGGTACATATGAGAGGGCACTATTGGGTCATAAACATGATATGTTTAATTGCTAGATGCATTTGGAAGCCATCTAGTAGGTGTACGCGGCTTCGGGCACTCCGGTCCTTGTGAAAGGACCGGCATTTTTATTTAATTTTCGTCGGTACTACCCCCGCGTTTCATTCCTCTCAAGCACATGCCCATATCGAGTATAGCACCCAAAAGAGGTTCGGAATAAATTCTTGGACACCCAAATATGGTGTCAAAACACTCAAATATCAACTATATCGAAAAAACGCGGCAGATAGCCCCAAATCACTTCGGTCCTTGTGACAGGACCGTGATTTTGGGCAGTAGCCATATATCGATACAATTATCACATATCCGAGATATGGATATACCGCGCCTTGTTTCGTTGTGAAGAGAATTTACTTTTCAGGAGGTCGATGTATAATGAGAAGCTCGGCCACTTCGACCGCGCCAGCGTACCGCGCCAGCGTACCGCGCCAGCGTTCCAAACGGTGGCTCCGTCGGCGCAAAGCATGAGGATGACGTTGCGAGGGTCCTTGAAGAAGTCGGGATATGCAGCTTGCTTCGCCTTCCACTCAGATCCATCTGCAAGATCCATAAATACAACTTAAATTCATTCAAGTAGTAGGAATCAGGAAGTCATACGGAAGATGTACGGAAGATATTCTGCGCATCTTCTGTACGTCTTCGGGGCAATGCAGGATATGCTCTATCAATGTGTTACTCACCGGGAATGTCTTCCAGAATGCCTTCATCAGACTTTTCCCGCGTGGCGTGCGAACTCATGAGCCCAGCAACGCCGGGATGGCTGTAAATTGCTTGAAGTAAATCCTTGAAATGCGAATGATAGAATTGGCACTTCACCTTCCCCCGCTTTGCACTCGGGGTGGCTTCGGCATTCCGGGTGTCGTCCGCACCCTCGGCATTCCCCGCACCGCACCGATCCTTACCTCCCTCCCAACGGCATGCCCCGCACCTTGGACAGTGGTCAAAGTCCGCGAATGGGTTTTTCGAACATCACGCACCCGTGCGGGCAAAGGTCCACCACTAGGAGTGGGATATCCATGACCTTAAACCGAGCAATGCTTTGTTTGAAGGAGTCGGGCAAATTAGAAAATACGTCCGGGTGATTAGTTTTCAAAATGTGCAGCAGTTGCCCAAAAGATTCTTGAGTCATATTGCCATCCAGATTCCACCCCAATAAGTCGAGTATGGTATCCTCGGAGCTCGTCGCTGCGGTCTGTCATCGAAGGATAAAACGGAAGGCGTCAGGAAGACGCACGGAAGACTTCCCTCGTAACTTCCGGGCGTGATCCGGGTACAAAAGACATCACAGTATATACAATTTTCAATTCTGAGCAAAATATTCAAACAGCGAACGTTACCTCCATATCAGCCAAGTTCTCCAACGACTTTAATTTTCCTTCGATTTCTTCCGTCACCTTTCTAGCAAGTTCCGGGTCGACATGGTCGAGTGATTCGTCGAGCTCTTCTTAGAATGTAACTCCTCAGAGTTGGGAAGAATAGAATAATCGGTCGCTGAAAAGTCTGAGTGCGGTAAAAATTCATCCCCAAGAGGGGGTTCCAAAACTCCGCCATAGGCCCCCCCATGGAAACCTGTGTCCACAGGGAGCTCCTGTTCCGACCCGAAAGGAACGTGAGAGTCGACTTCCTCACACTCCTCGTCAGCATCGTCGATGGAATCATCGTAATACCCCACTGGGTACTCCGATTCATCCTCACTGTCACTACCGCCAAAATCTGTCTCCTCTCGCTGATCAGAAGCCAAAAACGTCGGCGGAGAATCCACAGCAGTCTGATAATAGTGATACTCGGTTTGCACAGGAGGGGCCTGTGGAACGAGTCTGCGTGCATCTGAAGAAAAATGCACGGGTCGCGTGGTAGAAACTTGAGAATAAACTGACCGAGTAGATAAAATAACGGGGAAATCCCCAACAGCTTTGTCAACCCGCGAAATCTCCGAATGCGCCGAAGGATCGGATACAGCCTGTGGTGTGGAAGCACCACCAACCAACTCCAGTGTGACAAGAGTCGCAAACAGAAATGCAAAGAGTGACTGCGGGATTGGTGGCACTAGGCTGCGGTAACTCAGTCGGCGCACTGCGGAAAAGTGATAATAAAGCTGCCGCTGAGCGACACAGCAATACACGCCGTGTTCGCTTCAGCCCTTCTACCTTCTCAAACTTTTCGTCAAAATAATCCAAAAGAGAGAGAAGCTCCTCATCCGACAAAATCTCAGGGTTCGCCATGGGTCCCGAAAATAATAAAGGTGGGCGATGAAGCAAAATTGCCGGAACCACCCCGTCTAGCTGCCAAAAGTCGATACAGTGATCCAATCAAATAAACGTAGATCCTAGCTCAGCGCAAGCCGCAAGATGCGGACAACGCAAGAAGAATATAAGAGCCGTATAAAAGAAAAGAAATACCGGATACGACGTCAAACAGAATCAACACTCGAAAGTGAGTGGGTCCATAACCTGCTGGAAACACTGTGCCGACAGTGGGAAACGCTCGCGACGGGAAACGAACGGATCAAGCTAAACTGTGACAGCACAAATAAATACCCTGAGTCTGTGGCACTAGCTGACCACCGAGGATGATCAACCGGATATGACACGTGACTGTATGACTAGTCACTGTGACATTTCCAGCACTTGATCCACTGCGAATATCTCATTCCCGAGGGTCCAGGTGCTGTGGAAATGCCACAATCCGGGTGTGCTTGTTGGAGTTATTTGTGTGTTATTTCTGTCACTAATTTCGCGGCAGCCGTATCAGGGATTTTAGGGAATTCGGGCTATCCCTGAGAATGTCGGAGAGCCACAGCGGTAGAGAGTCTGGCTCATTCGGGTTGGTAGAGAACAATTTTTTATTCTTGTACTCATTCAGTGTGGTGTTCAGTCTGTCTGATTTTGTCTCGGGTATCTTTCCCTCACTATCTGGGGTTGCGGCTGCACCTCTTTCGGTGGGTTTCATCTTTCCCATGACTGTGTCTAGAAACCTTGAAAGGTTTGTAGACCACGATGCTCCCGACGTGTGCTTTCGACTCTCCCAAGGAAGGTGACCGTAGCGGTAGGGGCGTAAACTCGGTGGTCGCTGGGCCCAAGATGGGCCCACGATGGGCGAAAGAACCAATGACGACCCATGCATCCTAAGATCTTTCTCATAGTTCATATCACGTAGAGATAGTGTTTTCTGTTTACCCTATCATCGACTGACGATGCAAAAGTTCCATCAAATTTATACTCTAAAAACGATATGGTGTTTCAATTCACATGCCCGTATTTTGATGACGTGTCTAAATACTGTACTGTCTGTAATGACATGACAGTGACACCTCGGTAGAGGTAGCACAGTGTCACGAGGTACGATGGAGTTTTCCAGTGTCCGTTTTTACGTTCTTACAGTGACAACAAACGCCGTTTGCTAGTTTTGTATGGAAAGAATGGAAATATACTTAGGTTATCGCTTGCCCGCCCCAACTTTGTTGCGCTGTGACTGCAGGCACACCCCCTTGTGATTTTAATCACATTACATGAAGTACATTTTTTCAACGTTCGTAACCAACATATATGTATTCGCAAGACAAATACCTTTTATTTGAGCTCTTGAACGACCCCATCCGCAACCGCATCGCCTCGTTTGCAGTCGCGACTGCAAGCTAAGTTGATGCGGTTTAAGATGGGGTCGACCCCCATGGGATGAAAAGCTTGGCAGTCGAGGGGTTTTTGTGCGTTTCAGCGCACGAAAGTTGGCACTGATATTATTGATAGTAATATCAGTTGACCCTCTTAAGCGCAAGCACAGGTTTGTTGCGAGTGCCATGCTGACTGACTGCTGACCATCCCGACGGCTCCAATAGCAAGGACTGGCTTGACATCCACCAAGATCCACGCCTCGTTATTATCAAAGTCGGTTGCATCGCACTCCGTGAACTCGCACTCGATGTCATTCTTAGCACCGCCGCGTTGCATATCCCCTTTGCAGACCTTCACAGAGTGCTTCACTTTCTCATGTTGGGCGATTGCTGGTGCATGGACACTAGTGAAATCACAAAAGCGGCACTTGAATCCCTTAGTCTCTCCACTGGTTCGCGAGATGGTCGTAAATTTCTTCCCAGTTTTGGTGGTCACCGAATCCGAATATCCCACATCGCAAAATGTGGCCTGTTTCGAAGGCGGCTTCTTGGCAGCGAATGTACTCGGGGGCACACTATTCGATGATAATGACATTATCATATGTCATTTTTGGATTTATATATATTTCATAAAAATCAGGGTTTAGTGATATTTATGCGCGAAATAGGGATACATAAAGGCAACAAGCTAGAAAAGTGCAGTATGCGTACAATGAAAACATCGAAATATGCATACATGTATCATTCTTTATTCAAATGTTTACGAGCAGAGTACTTTTCACCCTATACCGTCGAGGCATGACTGATACTATCAGTCAGGGCGGTCGACAAATCCTACTAATTTATTCAGCATTCTCTTCTGGCTCATCTTCTTCTAACTCTTCTTCCTCAGATTCGACAGTGGCTGCTTCCTTCCCCTTCGTCGTCGGTGCACTCTTCTGTTTTGGCCTCGTCTCGGCATCCTGATCGGGCTCGGCGTGGAAATTGATAAGCCGTTGCTGCGCAGAGCTGACCATGAACTGGTCGTGGTCGAAGCCGATCGCGTTCATACCACACCTCATGGCGGCCATGGACGTCGAGCCGACGCCGCAGCAAGCGTCGAGAATCCAGTTGAGTGGATGGCCGTCATCATCCACCTTGCCCGGATTGTCACCGAGCATGTGGCACTGGATCAGCTCCATCAACAGTGCTAGGGGTTTCTGATGGTTATTCACGACTTTGCCGTTGCGTTTGTACATCTGGTGCACAACCGGGAAGCCGCGCAAGAGTGACGCGCGGCTCAGACGTTCACCGTCCCCAAAATCAAAGTTGAACATCCACTCCGGCTTTTTAGAAGACTCCCCCTGGGCATCGCTCTTTACATGGTACCCCAGGACGCCACATTCAACGTCATTGTAGCGTACGGACTTGTTGGGGTTCATGTGCACGTTCTGCTTGTGCCAGAAGAACCGCTCCGCGCGGCCGGAGCAGTAATTGTCAATCACCTCCAGGAAATCGTTTTGTTGGAGGAAACCGCAAAAGATAGCGACTGTCCATGCCGGGGCGGTGGTCTTGGCGTTGAAAGACTCCAGGAACGGTTGCACCTCGCCCTTGGTCATCGCGTCGGGAGTCTTCTCCTTGTCAAGGGCGTAATTGCAGTCGATGATCGTCCCCGTGAAGGGCAGCCTCGGGATGTCCTTCAAATCGTTCATGCTGCCCTTGACGATCTTCCAACGAGGGAGCATCGGCACGTCCGTCTGATGTGTGGGCTCGTCGTCCTCCAGGCCTGCCTCTCCTGCAACCTTAGGCTGCGGCCCGTCAGTCCGCGCCTCCCGATAGAGTTTGATGTCGACTTTCACCTCGATCTGTTGCAAGCCTAGGATGTGAGCCGCGCTTGGCGCCTGCGCTTCTTTGAGATTTGCCCGCGCGTTCTCGACGTAATTGAAGATCGCGTGCGGAACTTCCCCAGACCCCCCCCGGCGCGCTCCCCCCTGAGTTGAAGGTAAGCAGCCGATCAACGACTCGATTTTCTCTTGGGAGCTCCAGTAGGGGGTGAACTCGTCCTTGAATTCGTCCCAGGTTTGCAATCCCGCCGCGGACACCAAGTGCTTCTGCACCATGCGTTCCTTCTTGAACTGGCTTATCATCTGGCCCCCCTCTTTTACTGAGATCTCCTTGTCAATAATCGAGCGCAGATACGTGTCCACCTTGTCGAACTCCGCATCCCCCGCCAAGCCGCCCAAGTTAATCCAGAACGTCATACCCATGGATTTGGCATTGTGGAGAAACTGAGCTTCTTCCACCAAAATGCCTGCCCCTCTAGACGAGCCCGCTCCGTGGTCCCCGCCTCCTCGTTGCACCTCGTCTTCCATCTGTAAGTAAAAAAAAAACATTTTTAGCATGTCTTAAAATATAGAAAAGGATGCTTTGGGAGGGAGAACACTGTTTGAAGCAGAAGTAAAAAGTAATTTACCTGTCGGTTGGAGGTGGCCTTTTTGCCAGCTTTCTTGGAGGGTCCGCTAGCGGGCGAAGATGAGGCCTTGCGCTTTTTGGTCTTCGAAGCCAAAGGGTTTTTCATGCCCTTCAGGTCAAACTTTCTGTAAGCCTCCATGATGCTAACGCAGAGGTCCCACGTCTGCGGCCGGAAATTGGCAACGGTCCAGTGCATGAAGTAGTGGTTGATTTGCGTGCTGCCGAACACAGAATGCTTGGACATCGCTACTTGCTTCACATGCGTCTCCATCGACTGGTTCAAGTGAGACATTACGGGGTACCAATCTGTGACCCGATCGAGGTGAGCGTTGATGTCATCGTCCAGCACCGTCACCGTCACCTCTACCTCAGGGAGTGCCTCAGGGTCTCCCTCGTGCTCAAACGTCTCCCGCTTCTCGATGTACTGGAATCCCTTGGGATATTTCTCGGGATCCGGGAGTGAAAATCCATGCTCTGATTCGAATCTCGCCATTTTTTCCACCAGCCCTCCGGCCTGGTACCGCCCAGGTTGATAAGGGATACCCCCTTCGGTGTCCTCGGGGACGCTGGCGACGAACTCGGAGATCAACGCTTCTCGGTAAACGGTGTACACGACCCCATGCTTTTCGAAAAGGGTCGAACGGAGACCTTGCATGAACTGAGTGTTGTCTTTGCCTTTCTGCTTCTGATCGATCTGGTTCTGCATCTCGCCTAAGAACCGAATCATGTCAGGCGTGAGACCGATGTAGATCTTGCTCTCGAAGAACTGGAAAGCTACCTCCAACGGGATTTCCTCGTGACACTCGTCGGTGGCTTGATAACAGTGCTGGTGCCCAAAAACTTTGCCTCTGTATTCTCCCCTCAGAGCTTTTTTCAGGGAGAATTCGGCACGGGTTTTGACATCGTCGATCGCAACGAGACCCGCATTGAAAGGGGCCCACAGGTTCTCCTTCCTGCCGGACTTGATCTCGTTCACCCAGCCCCTTTCTTGATCCCGGCAGGCCTCGTACCCCTTCGCGTGGTACAGGCATTTAATGGGGAGACGAAACACACTCCCTTGCTCCGCCGCCTCGTCGAAATCCATCGGATTCGGCCACCGGTGCTTTCTTGCACAGCTCAGGTTTCTCCTCATATTCTAACTTTGCTGCATGCTCCACTTTCAGCTTAGCGTGCCACCCATGTGCAGCCTCCTCGGCTGTCTTCCTTGCCTCAGATGGGGTGGCCACTTGAGACATATCCACATTAGCGCCCGCTCCAGTAAACGCTCTTGAGCCACCAGGTCCTTCAAGGGCGCGTTGGGCAGCAAGCTCCACTGCCGTTCTCCTGGCAGCCTGGGACAAGACGAAACTGTTCATTAGCTAATGAACGCCTTCCGCCCCGGTTCAGGCTCAAAGCGCGCGTTTCGAGGCGGAAAGCGTTCATTAGCTAATGAACGCCTTCCGCGCGTTTCGAGGCGAAAAGCGTTCATTAGCAATGAACGCTCAAGGCTCAGCGCGCGTTTCGAGGCGGAAAGCGTTCATTAGCTAATGAACGCCTTCCGCCCCGGTACAGGCTCAAGGCGCGCGTTTCGAGGCGGAAAGCGTTCATTAGCTAATGAACGCCTTCCGCCCCGGTACAGGCTCAAGGCGCGCGTTTCGAGGCGGAAAGCGTTCATTAGCTAATGAACGCCTTCCGCCCCGGTACAGGCTCAAGGCGCGCGTTTCGAGGCGGAAAGCGTTCATTAGCTAATGAACACCTTCCGCCCAGGGACAGGCTCAAGGCGCGCGTTTCGAGGCGGAAAGCGTTCATTCGCTAATGAACGCCTTCCACCCCGGTACAGGCTCAAGGCGCGCGTTTCGAGGCGGAAAGCGTTCAGTAGCTAATGAACGCCTTCCGCCCCGGTACAGGCTCAAGGCGCGAAAGGGACGTACCGTAGCCTGTACAACAGGTATTTCGCCACCACTGCCGAGGTCATCGGTCCTTGGCGCTGGCCTCTTGCTTTGCCAGAAAGGAGCTGTAATCGACGCTTTCCACGCCGTGTTTACATAGCTCGCTATAAAGAATTCCTTGCTTTTTCCTTCTTGTTCTGCCCTACTTCTCAAATTTTGATAAGCCGAAAGCCGATTCGTGTGCCTTGGAAGGCTCAGGGCTTCCTCAAAGTTTGCGCTGTCCAGTTCGATTACAGTAAGCTTGTTGTTCCTAAGAGCGACGAAATACAGAATTGGAGTCTGGCCTTCAATTATACTATACGCTACGCGTTTTTCTGGAAGAAGGCTACCGTCTGCATTTACAGTCGGAGAGGTGTTTTGGGGAAATTGTAAAACATTTCTTCAGTCTGCTCGTTTGGGTCATCTGAGTGGATTACTATTTGCAAGGTGTCTGCAGGATTGTCGGTTTGAAGCGTTCTAACAATGCTCCACTTGTTGCCAAGATATTGCTGAAAAATATGATGTTCCCTCAGTGCTTGAAATGTTTCTGCTGTCGCCATACTGAAATGAGAGAAATTGGCTGTCAACTGTGAAAGGGGTGTGTGTGAAGGAACTTTGAAAAAGTGATGTAACTTTAGCAAAATATTGTAGGTCATTTCTGTCGGCTAAAAATGACATGTCAAATATCGATGACAATTTTTGTCAAAAATGACATTATCCGAGCAGATACCGCGTAGATTGTGGTCGCAGTGCTAACGACTAGTCCTGAACATTAATAAAACACATGTACAAAATGAAATTAGTCACCGCATCATATTTTGTATCGTGTTTACCACATTGAATGCTTGCATGTGCTTGTGAATTTATTATAAGCACTCATACGTACGTATCCGAGCAGATACCGCGTAGATTGTGGTCGCAGTGCTAACGACTAGTCCTGAACATTAATAAAACACATGTACAAAATGAAATTAGTCACCGCATCATATTTTGTATCGTGTTTACCACATTGAATGCTTGCATGTGCTTGTGAATTTATTATAAGCACTCATACGTACGTATCTATTAGCCTCACCGGCACCCGCGTTTATACGTGCGTCTCACGTCTCGTCGGAAAATACGTTATTTTCGTACGCCTTGGAATTATTTAGCTATCTATAATTAAATTGAAAAATGACATTCCATAATGTCGTTTTCATCGAATAGCGTGTTACTTTTCGAACGTGGTAAAATGGACCCAACGAGTAGGCATCATATACATAGCTTATACGATGGTGTATACCCCGTAACACCAATGATTACAGCAAAATGACGCGCCTCGCTTAGCCTAATGCCATGCGTACCGCGTCAAGCTATGCCAGCGTCAATTTCTTATTTTAAGATTGCCGAAAGCATGCCAGCCAGCGAGCCTACCTTATTTCGGACCTCTTCCTTTTTTTGGGGTCCGGCCAGCCAAATCACTAAAATCGTGACCCCCCTCCCCAAACGGCTGATTCCTTAACGGCGAATTCCTTAATACTGAGTGTTTAATGAATGCCACTGTTCGTGTCCGCCGGTGCCGCGTTTTGCGCAAGCATCAACTCTTCGACGTGCACGGTGCGATTAAACATGAACACGGCAAAATTGGCCACGTGAGTGTGTGTGCCGATACTGCCGTCGTGCATGCGCTCCATGGGGTTGGTCGCGTGCGGGTTCGCGTAGGCCCAGGATTCCGTGCCAGCCTCGACAATGCTGAGCTTCCTGGGCTCAGTCACCGGTGCAACGGTGCGCTGCTCATCCACGAACCGTTCTTCGGGCACCGGCACCAACACTTTCGCATATTTCGTTTCATCGGTCAAGCTTACCTTGCTCCAGTAGGAAACGGTGAAGCTGCTGTAGGGCGCGCGTCGCCCCAGCGACAGCTCCCGATCGCTCAGATGCAACCCTCGGTTGCTGCTGTTGAGCAATAAGCTCTTGAGCGCGACACGAGAGTCTGGCACGTCCGCGTCCACCACGCCCACCCCATGGGACATGTTGAAGCTGTCGGCGGGGGCGGACCGGCCATGACCGTTCACCGCGTGAAGCGGAGTCTCGTGCCTCTCAAAGTGCATGCGGTATCGAAGCAGGTCGTATCGTGGATCGCGGGGTCGCGGTAGCGGCAATCGCGACGTGCCGGCTTGATCCGTGTTTGCCGTCGCCACCCCCGTCTTAAACCACACGCGACGCACGTGCGAGGTGGTGTGGCAGCGCGCGTCTGAGATCGCGATCGCGTTGTACACTACGCGGCTGCGGACGTGCGACAGCACCACGTGCACGCAGCCGAGGACGGGAAATTGGGGGTTCACCATCTCGTATCCGACCTCCGCACCCAGCCCGTCGGCCACTGTGCCCATGCATTCTTCCGCAGTAAGTCGGTGTGAGACGGGACAGTTTCGGGCGGTGACTGTCCACGCCGCAGCGCTGCTGCTGCTGACGTTACGTGCGACGGCGGATACCGAGCTGTGAGCGCCGTAGTCGCCGTACCACGCGTTCACGCCTTGCGTGAGCGCCGTGGGCATGTAATACACGTAACCCACGAGTTTGATGGGAAACGCGGTGCCGACCGGTGACGCCACCATGGCCTCGGATACGTCCGAAAACACCGGGTAGTAACCCGCTATGAGCATGCCCATAGGAGGGGACGCCGGCAACGCGGGTGGCGGGGAGGGTGGCATGGGTGGGTTGGCGTGCGGCTGCTGCAGAAGGGCCACCTCCGTAAATCGCGTATTGGCAGTGCTGCTCGTGACGTCGAGCGATACGGAGGCGCATACACGCGTTTCGACTTCGGTGAAAGTGACGTTGATCCACCCACTTACCACACCGAGCTCGGTGCCTGGGGTACGTTCCGTGTACACAATCTCGCCATCGGTGGCGTAGCAGGTGACGTTTACGTCGGATAAACCACCCCGAGATGTGACGTGAATTGCGTACCCATCGACGTCAATCGACGCGCCGAAGTCGTATCGCAAATGCAAGCTCCCCTGGTCCACCGCGGAGTGATACCCACGCACCGGGGAGGCGTCAAACAGGTCGGTCCCGCAGCCGTCCGTCACGTTAAAACCCAGCGACGCCGACCCAACGTCCGGATCCGTGTTGGGCATCTCGAACGCCACGGGCCGATAGCACGACCATTTTGTAGCTACCCCCGGACATGTTGTAGCTTCCGGGTTTTGCAGCTAGGCTTCAAAATGGTCGCCGTATGCATTTTTGTAGCTATAGCTACAAAATGGCGATCGGCATATCATTTTGTAGCTAGCTACAATTATGATTTTCAGCGAGCTACAAAAGTTCCGAAATGAACGTAAGCTAGGGGAAACACAAACGAACAGTGCCGCGATTATAACTTGAAATGCAAACTTATTAAACAAATAGTACCACGCGAATGATAATTATGCACCGCACTTTATTATACCGTTAGTCGGATGATGCTACATAACTATATGCATACTAGCACAGGCAAACAGTTATAGCAAGCAAGCATTCAAGAAACATTCACAAATTGCACCTTAAAATATGACATAGTTAATATTATTTGCACATTCGTTCTAGACTATGCTTCTACTTAAAGGTTCACCGGTCCAAGGCAACAAGTGAAACTGGCCTACTAAATAAGCAACAAGTAAAATATCAAAATCTATAACGTTTCCCGCCTGCAACGCCCGAACACGGAATCTGTCAGCACGTTGGGAATCGAACCCGATATACCGACAGCCGGTACTTCGTCCTCGGGTGGGAGTTTACACGCCACACGTTTTAATTCTAACAGCAGGCCATGACCAATTCAACAGGATAGTGAAATTATCAAACTGCGCAAACAATGCAGGGTAACGGAAGTCAACGCCCCCAGCAACGTTGCTGGCGGATGCAAAATGTCTATTACCCGACACTAAGTTGGGTGCACCCAACCTAAGCACCATATTTCAAACGTCAATAACCCCTCGAATATCCGACTTATAGTGCCAAAACAATGCTAGGCCATGGGCTACTATGTTCCCTTTGAACAATGTGTATGCATTATACCTCTATAATCCAAGATTGCGGGATATAATGAGGCCGTTTCAAGAGGGTATGTGCTGAAATAATCCGGATTTCTCTTAGGCTGGGTGCACAATACCTAAGAACTTGGGCAATATAAGGGACTCCCCGTGACACTCGAAGGTCCTTTGGAAATTCGGAGATGTCATCAAGTTCTCGAGTTGCTCTTTCTGCAGTGTCTTGTCAAAAGTTTCATCCGAGGTCATCTTGACCCTCAAAATCTCGGTTGAAGTAGCATGGGTAGGTGAAACCCCAAAATCACTTGGAAATTTTACAACTTTTCCTACCCCTCGCATACTTCCCAAAATTGCTCACGGATAAGCTTGATTCACTCAATAGTGTAGATGCGTGTGTAAAAGAGGACATCTCCCCCGTCATTTTGAGCTAATAAAAACCAGAATCCGGTAACGACAACTCCCAATAATCCCACCAAAACACGCTATTCGATGAAATTGACATTAGGGTAGATAATTGACATTAGCTGTTTTTGGCGATATTTAGAAAATATATGTGCTGAAAATGTTAATGTTGAAAATAATTTTGCTCGCAGGCCTCCGCAACGGTAAAATTACAAGACACGTACGAAAATGTTTCCAAGACACGGTGAAGCATGCAATTTATTTTCTGTGCTGTAAATGGTAGCGAGCATGACATACAAAAGAAATGAGCAATTGCCATATCAGATTTCTCTAATAATCGTATTTACATTATGTACATCTATTTCTTGCGTCTTAGTCAGCTGATTCTATTCACATTTCAACATCGCTACCGTCGTCTAGGTCTTTACACCTCTGGTCAGGTCTGGACCGGTCGGGACAGGTCGGCACTTCCTCATTTCCCTCGTTTTCGCTATTGTCTTCATCGCCTTCGGTTTCTTCCATTTGCCCGTTATCAATTCGTCTTTTCTTGGCTCTTTGCGCAAGCAGTGCCACTATAAGTTGCCCATACTGTTCTTCTGGGATACAACCTTTTGCTTCGTTAGCTGCGATGTTCCACGCTAGCAATATCTCTGCACTTTTGAAGGGCTCAGTTGACGGCGTATCGGATGCGTTCTCCCAGAAGGCTCCCGCTTTCCCTGCCAACACCTTTCCGAGTCTTCGCTCCTTAGTGTCCGTGTATGTCTTCACTTTCAGGTACTTGTACTTCAACTCCTTCGTGTAGACAATCCGTGCATGCACTCGGACAAGCATCAGGGGGTCCGACCATTCTTTGCCGTTGAGCTTGACACGGAATTGGCATACATCGTTGGCCTTCACGCCCGTGATTTCTCCGAAGCAAACGGCGTAGCTGTTTACGGTCATCTGATCGAACGAAACCTCCCATACCGGGTTGGCCACGTACGCTTCAGCTTTTCTAGCAGCCCGATTCACCGCCTTACGTTTGCCCGTGTACACGGCAATCGGTGCACGTTCTACGCGTTCTTGAATTCGGGCTGGAATTTCTGCTGCTGCTGGCATCTGAGCTTCGGCGAGTCTGAGAGGAGCTTCCAGGGCATGCACCAAAGGGGCATTCAAACGTGCGTGCAATTTGCTCGGCAAAACGAACGGGACATTGGGCTCCTCGAAAATGCCCTCCTCGGTCAGCTTTCGTTGCTTCCTCAACAGCTCCGCCCACCACGCCTCGTGGGTAGGTGTAAACGTCGTACTCAAAATGGTCCGCATCCCGTCCACCAGATCCTCGAGCTTCGTAAGCCCTTCTTTGGAGAAGGCTTTCGGTTTGACAAAATCAGGCAGGTTCTCGGGCATAGAGTTCAACACCTTGAGGCCCTCCTCTGGTAGCCACTTCTTGTCGGTGGAATACATCTTGTATTGCACGACCACTTCGCCGGCCTCGTTCTTGAACGCTTTGAAGGTCTGCTGCGTGGAGATGCCACAGACGTTCTCGTAGCGACCACCGAACCAGGTCTTCAAATCGTGCACTTTCGCCACCGCGGTCGTGAAGATGCCATCCGAGAAACACTCCTTTGCGATTTCCATCATTTCGTCAAGGGTCATCGCAAGCTTGCGTTTTAAGCGCACAGAAAAACGCGAGAACATCTGGTCGATGTTCTCGTGGGTGTGGCCGACGATTAGGAAGTTCACCTTCACCTTCTTGAACGCGCCAGACATAACCAACCAAGAGATATACGCCAAAAGCATAATGCTCTTGTTGGTGCCCACGTTGTCAAGCTGGACGTATAACACTTCCGGCATCGGGTACGGTTCCTCGCCATCCCCTTTACGACGGTGCTCTTGAATTCGAGTGACGTCACGATGCAGCACGTTCAGCAGGAAGTTGGCGTCGTCACCGTAATTCGCGTAGTTGAAGTCCATAAACCGGCCAACGTTTTCGATGATGCTACCCATATTGTGCACGTCCAAGAAGTCCTTTCGGTCCAGATATGATGGCATGCGCCTGAAATGCGGCAGGCGCGTCGTCCATTGGGTCATCCCGTCAATGATGACAGAGGAATATTTCCACCACGTCTTGTTTTCCTTGATGCTCTTAGTCATGTTAGATTTTCGGCCGTGTTTGTAGAACTTCTCACGCTCGGCACGCGCTTGGTTAAGGTGCACCTCTCGCATTTTGTCGTATTGACCTGAAAAAAAAAAAACGTTTTAATATACAAACTTCTAAAACAACGTAAAACAAATGCAAATACTGTATTTTTCAGAATTTAGCTTACCGTGCTGGGATTTAGGTGTGCCCTCCTTCAAGAGTTTGATCGAAGCACATACACTGCACTGCGAAAAACGCTTGCACTTCGGAACTTTGAGCCAAGATTTGAACTCGTCTTTCCAGATTTCGTAGAAGTACGGCAAGGAGACTTCCTTGGATTTGCGGTCGTGAATAGATAAAGAATCGAGATAGTCATCCCAAATCTCTTCTCTTGTCTTCCCCGACGGGAGATGCGTCTCAGGTTTATGAGGCTGAGGTTCGCCCTGTTCTTCCGCATATTTATTCACGAAGGCGACGACATTTGATTTTTTGTTGGACAAACGCCGATTTGCCTCACTGCCAGTCAGCCCGTGAATGAAATTTGTTCTTCCAGAGAGAACGCGCTCGCGTACGTCGCAGAAATAGCCTTGGCTTACTTTGTAAACCTTCTGGTAGAAGGCCGAACACACCTGTAAATATACCAGCAAAGTGAATGTTTTCAAAAAGAAGGAAAACCGCTCATTAACCTAATGAGCAGTTTTGGCACACTTTCAGGAATACGAACAAAAAAAGTATTCTTCAAGGGGATTTGAAACAAAAGAAGGAAAACCGCTCATTAACCTAATGAGCAGTTTTGGCACACTTTCAGGAATACGAACAAAAACAATTCTTCAAGGGGAATTTATAAAAAAGAAGGAAAACCGCTCATTAACCCCTAAGCCGGTGTTTGGGTCATTTCTGACCCAAGCGCTTTTCGGGACGCAAACATACTTTGTGGCGCCATTTGACACTCAAATTGATATTTGAAAACAGTTCTGAAAAGCTCCGATTCATGCGCATCCATTCGTGTGCTTCATACTTCCGGATTTAAAGCATTACTTAAAGAAATTAAGGTCGAATAATGTATCAATAACTGACACGTGTTGATATAACATATAATGGCCCTTTACCCTATCAATTACCCCAATTAGGGTTTGCTACATGTATGATACATCGTCAAGTGCTTGTGCCGTTGTGGGGGGTTAATATTAGGGTTTGGCTTAGGTTGCAAATTGGAACTTTGTCGAACTGGGGTTTTAATGTTATTGTACGAAGTAATATCACGGAACTTGAGCTTTACCAGATAAGGTCGTGCTAGTGCATTGCGCCTTGAAGAGGTGTTTTCGAAAGTGTCTTTAAAAGTTAAATCGGACTATCAACGAACCATATATTCGCAAAAGGGTGGAATGTCCCAAAGTGCTGGGGAAAAACACCGGCTTAGGGGTTAACCTAATGAGCAGTTTTGGCACACTTTCAGGAATACGAACAAAAAAAGTATTCTTCAAGGGGATTTGAAACAAAAGAAGAAAAACCGCTCATTAACCTAATGAGCAGTTTTGGCACACTTTCAGGAATACGAACAAAAACAATTCTTCAAGGGGAATTTATAAAAAAGAAGGAAAACCGCTCATTAACCTAATGAGCAGTTTTCGCACACTTTCAGGAATACGAACAAAAAAATATTCTTCAAGGGGATTTGAAACAAAAGAAGGAAAACCGCTCATTAACCTAATGAGCAGTTTTGGCACACTTTCAGAAATACGAACAAAAAAATATTCTTCAAGGAGGATTTTTCAAAAAGAAGGAAAACCGCTCATTAACCTAATGAGCAGTTTTGGCACACTTTCAGGAATACGAACAAAAAAATATTCTTCAAGGGGAATTTATAAAAAAGAAGGAAAACCGCTCATTAACCTAATGAGCAGTTTTGGCACACTTTCAGGAATACGAACAAAAAGATATTCTTCAAGGGGATTTTATAAAAAAGAAGGAAAACCGCTCATTAACCTAATGAGCAGTTTTGGCAAACTTACCGGTCTGTCACATATGAAGAACATAAATATGAATCTTGAGTCACAAGTTCTGGTCCCGCTCTTCATAAGATCTCTTATCATCCATTCTTTACGATCTTTTTGAGACAAGTTCCAAAACATTTCGCGTTGAGCAGCTAAAGCTGATGTGTGAAACATTAATGAGCAAAACGATTTGCACTTGCACCGATAAGTTGCAATACTTTCCATGTCTGATTGTGAAAGGTTTCGTTCTTTGATTGATATTTGACTCTTAACTTTGGGTTTTCTTTTTACTGATGTGTAAACTGCTCGCTCTTTTCCGACCTTAGTTGTTTTCCCATTCAGCACACTTTCACTCTTTTCGTCACCCACGGAATGTGAACTAAAGCTTGCTTCAAGGCTTTGCGTTATCTCATTGAAGTCAACACTTGTGATCTTTCGCGAACTAGACTCTTGCGTGTTTATTGTGTCATCAGAGTCCGATGAGCGCTGAGTCGCGCGAGAGTCGCTAGTCTTTTGCAAGTTTGCAGTCATTGGAGTTTCTGCGCTTTTCGAGTGCATTGGCGTTTCAACGCACGGAAAGCATAACATCTCATCGTCGCAAACTGTTTTGTATAGCGATGAGCGAGGAGCGTTAACTGGCGATGAGCGAAATACGTCTGTTTCTATTTCTATGATATCGTCTTCCTTCTGGGTGTAGTATATTGCAGGCCGTGAAAGGTCAATAACTTCGTCGATAGCTTCGTCAGCTATTCGCCAGAACGGCCCCATCAGAAAAATAGTTCAAAAATCTTATGAAGCCAATTTCCGTGAAATGAAAACGACGACAGTTCATTCCGAGTTTCGTCAGGGGCGACAGCCGATGACTTTGAATTTGAATATTACGGTCGGTCATATTAAATTCATCGGATCGATCGACCAAACTTTGTCCAATAACATCACTCTGTACTCAAGTTCGCGGATCGAGTGCAGATGTCATCAATCGAAATCGAGATCTTGAATGCAGATTCGAGTTCTTTGTCGCGTTCGGCCCGTCCAATAAAATACTTCGATTTGCAATTCTCAGATTTTGATGACGAGAGAACAAAACTTATTGAAACTCAATAAACTCGACCAGTCTTCCTCACAATCCAAAACCTACTTTGCATAACACCGCTTACAGCTCATCGCCCTTTTTGTTTTACTTTTTCGTGAATTAAAATAATGGCAACTTTGGATCAATTTCGCGCATTAATGAGCGCAGGAAGCATACTACAGCTACCCAACAAGCAGTGGGCAGTTGAGCGCGTACCTTCTTTAGACGGCCATGTGCTGCGAGTGTATGTTTATCTCGCAACAGCCGATGGCGAAACAGTTCAGAAAAGTTTGCCTATTTTGCCAGCAAACGCAGATGCGAACCTTCGTATCTCTTTCGCTGGCGCTGCGTCAACCGCCAACGGCAATACCCCGTTGTACGTGCTGGCAACGGGCGAACGCCCGCATGAGTATAGCGTTGTCCGTCTTGACGCTGAAAATATGCTGATTAGCAGCGTGGCGCCTACTTACACAGCGCGCAAGAACAGGCTGGATGAGCTGGTTACACGCTCATCGTCCAAAGTTCCTGCTGCTGCTTACAGTTCTTTTCTGAATGAAATGTGGCGAAATTCCGAGAACCCGGACTTCTGGAAGTCTGCTGAGATATCTGGTGAAGAGTACAGTCTCTTGGACGAATCAATCGATACGGAGATGGGTGGCACCGGAGTACTTCCAACCGCGGTAAGTTCAAACATTTTTAAAAATCCTGTAATATTTTGTTCAATTATTTGTCATTTCTTTAATTATTAGTGTGTCTTAAAAAACTTGAACAAAAAGCCTCATTAGCCTAATGAGCAGTTGTGCAAACTTTCTGGCCTTCAGGTTTTTTTTACAGTTTGTATGATGACTACTGTCATTATATGACATGATGTGTGACTGTTTTACCCGAGAAATTCGATGACTTACCAAAACTTGAACAAAAAGCCTCATTAGACTAATGAGCAGTTTTGCAAACTTTCTGGCCTTTAGGATTTTTTTACAGTTAGTATGAT
>LGRX02030144.1:0-58566 GCA_001247695.2 Cymbomonas tetramitiformis
CGTGGGTAGGTGTAAACGTCGTACTCAAAATGGTCCGCATCCTGTCCACCAGATCCTCGAGCTTCGTAAGCCCTTCTTTGGAGAAGGCTTTCGGTTTGACAAAATCAGGCAGGTTCTCGGGCATATAGTTCAACACATTGAGGCCCTCCTCTGGTAGCCACTTGTTGTCGGTGGAATACATCTTGTATTGCACGACCACTTCGCCGGCCTCGTTCTTGAACGCTTTGAAGGTCTGCTGCGTGGAGATGCCACAGACGTTCTCGTAGCGACCACCGCGAACCAGGTCTTCAAATCGTGCACTTTCGCCACCGCGGTCGTGAAGATGCCATCCGAGAAACACTCCTTTGCGATTTCCATCATTTCGTCAAGGGTCATCGCAAGCTTGCGTTTTAAGCGCACGGAAAAACGCGAGAACATCTGGTCGATGTTCTCGTGGGTGTGGCCGACGATTAGGAAGTTCACCTTCACCTTCTTGAACGCGCCAGACATAACCAACCAAGAGATATACGCCAAAAGCATAATGCTCTTGTTGGTGCCCACGTTGTCAAGCTGGACGTATAACACTTCCGGCATCGGGTACGGTTCCTCGCCATCCCCTTTACGACGGTGCTCTTGAATTCGAGTGACGTCACGATGCAGCACGTTCAGCAGGAAGTTGGCGTCGTCACCGTAATTCGCGTAGTTGAAGTCCATAAACTGGCCAACGTTTTCGATGATGCTACCCATATTGTGCACGTCCAAGAAGTCCTTTCGGTCCAGATATGATGGCATGCGCCTGAAATGCGGCAGGCGCGTCGTCCATTGGGTCATCCTGTCAATGATGACAGAGGAATATTTCCACCACGTCTTGTTTTCCTTGATGCTCTTAGTCATGTTAGATTTTCGGCCGTGTTTGTAGAACTTCTCACGCTCGGCACGCGCTTGGTTAAGGTGCACCTCTCGCATTTTGTCGTATTGACCTGAAGAAAAAAAAACGTTTTAATATACAAACTTCTAAAACAACGTAAAACAAATGCAAATACTGTATTTTTCAGAATTTAGCTTACCGTGCTGGGATTTAGGTGTGCCCTCCTTCAAGAGTTTGATCGAAGCACATACACTGCACTGCGAAAAACGCTTGCACTTCGGAACTTTGAGCCAAGATTTGAACTCGTCTTTCCAGATTTCGTAGAAGTACGGCAAGGAAACTTCCTTGGATTTGCGGTCGTGAATAGATAAAGAATCGAGATAGTCATCCCAAATCTCTTCTCTTGTCTTCCCCGACGGGAGATGCGTCTCAGGTTTATGAGGCTGAGGTTCGCCCTGTTCTTCCGCATACTTATTCACGAAGGCGACGACATTTGATTTTTTGTTGGACAAACGCCGATTTGCCTCACTGCCAGTCAGCCCGTGAATGAAATTTGTTCTTCCAGAGAGAACGCGCTCGCGTACGTCGCAGAAATAGCCTTGGCTTACTTTGTAAACCTTCTGGTAGAAGGCCGAACACACCTGTAAATATACCAGCAAAGTGATTATTTATAAAAAAGAAGGAAAACCGCTCATTAACCTAATGAGCAGTTTTCGCACACTTTCAGGAATACGAACAAAAAAAGTATTCTTCAAGGGGATTTGAAACAAAAGGAGAAAAACCGCTCATTAACCTAATGAGCAGTTTTGGCACACTTTCAGGAATACGAACAAAAACAATTCTTCAAGGGGAATTTATAAAAAAGAAGGAAAACCGCTCATTAACCCCTAAGCCGGTGTTTGGGTCATTTCTGACCCAAGCGCTTTTCGGGACGCAAACATACTTTGTGGCGCCATTTGACACTCAAATTGATATTTGAAAACAGTTCTGAAAAGCTCCGATTCATGCGCATCCATTCGTGTGCTTCATACTTCCGGATTTAAAGCATTACTTAAAGAAATTAAGGTCGAATAATGTATCAATAACTGACACGTGTTGATATAACATATAATGGCCCTTTACCCTATCAATTACCCCAATTAGGGTTTGCTACATGTATGATACATCGTCAAGTGCTTGTGCCGTTGTGGGGGGTTAATATTAGGGTTTGGCTTAGGTTGCAAATTGGAACTTTGTCGAACTGGGGTTTTAATGTTATTGTACGAAGTAATATCACGGAACTTGAGCTTTACCAGATAAGGTCGTGCTAGTGCATTGCGCCTTGAAGAGGTGTTTTCGAAAGTGTCTTTAAAAGTTAAATCGGACTATCAACGAACCATATATTCGCAAAAGGGTGGAATGTCCCAAAGTGCTGGGGAAAAACACCGGCTTAGGGGTTAACCTAATGAGCAGTTTTGGCACACTTTCAGGAATACGAACAAAAAAAGTATTCTTCAAGGGGATTTGAAACAAAAGAAGAAAAACCGCTCATTAACCTAATGAGCAGTTTTGGCACACTTTCAGGAATACGAACAAAAACAATTCTTCAAGGGGAATTTATAAAAAAGAAGGAAAACCGCTCATTAACCTAATGAGCAGTTTTCGCACACTTTCAGGAATACGAACAAAAAAATATTCTTCAAGGGGATTTGAAACAAAAGAAGGAAAACCGCTCATTAACCTAATGAGCAGTTTTGGCACACTTTCAGAAATACGAACAAAAACAATTCTTCAAGGGGGATTTTTCAAAAAGAAGGAAAACCGCTCATTAACCTAATGAGCAGTTTTGGCACACTTTCAGGAATACGAACAAAAAAATATTCTTCAAGGGGAATTTATAAAAAAGAAGGAAACCCGCTCATTAACCTAATGAGCAGTTTTGGCACACTTTCAGGAATACGAACAAAAAGATATTCTTCAAGGGGATTTTATAAAAAAGAAGGAAAACCGCTCATTAACCTAATGAGCAGTTTTGGCAAACTTACCGGTCTGTCACATATGAAGAACATAAATATGAATCTTGAGTCACAAGTTCTGGTCCCGCTCTTCATAAGATCTCTTATCATCCATTCTTTACGATCTTTTTGAGACAAGTTCCAAAACATTTCGCGTTGAGCAGCTAAAGCTGATGTGTGAAACATTAATGAGCAAAACGATTTGCACTTGCACCGATAAGTTGCAATACTTTCCATGTCTGATTGTGAAAGGTTTCGTTCTTTGATTGATATTTGACTCTTAACTTTGGGTTTTCTTTTTACTGATGTGTAAACTGCTCGCTTCTTTTCCGACCTTAGTTGTTTTCCCATTCAGCACACTTTCACTCTTTTCGTCACCCACGGAATGTGAACTAAAGCTTGCTTCAAGGCTTTGCGTTATCTCATTGAAGTCAACACTTGTTATCTTTCGCGAACTAGACTCTTGCGTGTTTATTGTGTCATTAGAGTCCGATGAGCGCTGAGTCGCGCGAGAGTCGCTAGTCTTTTGCAAGTTTGCAGTCATTGGAGTTTCTGCGCTTTTCGAGTGCATTGGCGTTTCAACGCACGGAAAGCATAATATCTCATCGTCGCAAACTGTTTTGTATAGCGATGAGCGAGGAGCGTTAACTGGCGATGAGCGAAATACGTCTGTTTCTATTTCTATGATATCGTCTTCCTTCTGGGTGTAGTATATTGCAGGCTGTGAAAGGTCAATAACTTCGTCGATAGCTTCGTCAGCTATTCGCCAGAACGGCCCCATCAGAAAAATAGTTCAAAAATCTTATGAAGCCAATTTCCGTGAAATGAAAACGACGACAGTTCATTCCGAGTTTCGTCAGGGGCGACAGCCGATGACTTTGAATTTGAATATTACGGTCGGTCATATTAAATTCATCGGATCGATCGACCAAACTTTGTCCAATAACATCACTCTGTACTCAAGTTCGCGGATCGAGTGCAGATGTCATCAATCGAAATCGAGATCTTGAATGCAGATTCGAGTTCTTTGTCGCGTTCGGCCCGTCCAATAAAATACTTCGATTTGCAATTCTCAGATTTTGATGACGAGAGAACAAAACTTATTGAAACTCAATAAACTCGACCAGTCTTCCTCACAATCCAAAACCTACTTTGCATAACACCGCTTACAGCTCATCGCCCTTTTTGTTTTACTTTTTCGTGAATTAAAATAATGGCAACTTTGGATCAATTTCGCGCATTAATGAGCGCAGGAAGCATACTACAGATACCCAACAAGCAGTGGGCAGTTGAGCGCGTACCTTCTTTAAACGGCCATGTGCTGCGAGTGTATGTTTATCTCGCAACAGCCGATGGGGAAACAGTTCAAAAAAGTTTGCCTATTTTGCCAGCAAACGCAGATGAGAACCTTCGTATCTCTTTCGCTGGCGCTGCGTCAACCGCCAACGGCAATACCCCGCTGTACGTGCTGGCGACGGCTGAACGCCCGCATGAGTATAGCGCTGTCCGTCTTGACGCTGAAAATATGCTGATTAGCAGCGTGGCGCCTACTTACACAGCGCGCAAGAACAGGCTGGATGAGCTGGTTACACGCTCATCGTCCAAAGTTCCTGCTGCTGCTTACAGTTCTTTTCTGAATGAAATGTGGCGAAATTCCGAGAACCCAGACTTCTGGAAGTCTGCTGAGATATCTGGTGAAGAGTACAGTCTCTTGGACGAATCAATCGATACGGAGATGGGTGGCACCGGAGTACTTCCAACCGCGGTAAGTTCAAACATTTTTAAAAATCCTGTGATATTTTGTTCAATTATTTGTCATTTCTTTAATTATTAGTGTGTCTTAAAAAACTTGAACAAAAAGCCTCATTAGCCTAATGAGCAGTTTTGCAAACTTTCTGGCCTTCAGGTTTTTTTACAGTTTGTATGATAACTACTGTCATTATATGACATGTGTGACTGTTTTACCCGAGAAATTCGATGACTTACCAAAACTTGAACAAAAAGCCTCATTAGACTAATGAGCAGTTTTGCAAACTTTCTGGCCTTTAGATTTTTTTACAGTTAGTATGATACCTACTGTCATTATATGACATGTGTGACTGTTTTACCCGAGAAATTCGATGACTTACCAAAACTTGAACAAAAAGCCTCATTAGACTAATGAGCAGTTTTGTAAACTTTCTGGCCTTTAGGATTTTTTTTACAGTGAGTATGATACCTACTGTCATTATATGACATGTGTGACTGTTTTACCCGAGAAATTCGATGACTGACCCAAACTTGAACAAAAAGCCTCATTAGCCTAATGAGCAGTTTTGCAAACTTTCTGGCCTTTACGATTTTTTTTACAGTTAGTATGATACCTACTGTCATTATATGACATGTGTGACTGTTTTACCCGAGAAATTCGATGACTGACCCAAACTTGAACAAAAAGCCTCATTAGCCTAATGAGCAGTTTTGCAAACTTTCTGGCCTTTAGGATTTTTTTTACAGTTAGTATGATACCTACTGTCATCATATGACATATGTGACTGTTTTACCCGAGAAATTCGATGACTGACCCAAACTTGAACAAAAAGCCTCATTAGCCTAATGAGCAGTTTTGCAAACTTTCTGGCCTTTACGTTTTTTTTTACAGTTAGTATGATACCTACTGTCATCATATGACATGTGTGACTGTTTTACCCGATAAATTCGATGACTGACCCAAACTTGAACAAAAAGCCTCATTAGCCTAATGAGCAGTTTTGCAAACTTTCTGGCCTTTAGGATTTTTTTACAGTTAGTATGATACCTACTGTCATCATATGACATGTGTTACTGTTTTACCCGATAAATTCGATGACTGACCAAAAGGTCTCATTAGCTTAATGAGCAGTTTTTCTTTTTTTTCCTTTACTGCAGGATTCTGGCACAACCGACTTTAATTCACCAGTAAAGCTTTCCAATGGCTGGACCGCATGCTTCACACAATCTGCTGTTCGGAAGGCAAACAAAGATCGTTTCGGGAAGTCCTCGGTGTCAGCACACCAGTGTCTCTGTATAAATTGTGGTAAACAAGGAGAAAAGCGGTGTGGCGGCTGTCACCAAGCAGTATACTGTTCCCATGATTGTGCGAAGCAGCACTGGAAGTCGAGCCATCGACAGGAATGTAGTAAATCAAAACTAAAGAAGTAGGCATACAATTACATTGACAACCGTAATTGATCAAGACCGATGTTAAATAAAATATGTATCATTAGCTTGTAATGTAAAATATGTCTCATTAGCTTAATGAGCAGTTGTGCAAAGTTTCTAACCTTTGTGATTTCCCCTTAACAGTTTTATAATGAATATGAGTGTTGTTTCGAATTGCTCATTAACCTAATGAGGTGTTATCTGTTAGTGACTAACTTTGTACTTTTATATTACAATATAGGTACCGTTGACACCTGCAGCAGAAAGCGATCTGGCTGCTAGTCGTGGTCCGGGCGGCTCATTGTTAGTGTGCTAGGGTAAGTCACGAGACAGTATGATGGCGCATCAGAGCTACGAGTGACGGGTACGATGACAGTCATCAGTGACAGGCATTTATGTGACCAGATGACAAGGGGGTCTGACAGAAATGACTGACAGAAATACCTGACCCGAAAGTGAGTTTTGGTGGGAAAACCAGCAGTCAGAGAAATTGGAGGGAAAGCTGGTATGGCCTCCAATATTGCCAAGTCAGCACAGTTATAATTATTCAGAGTGATATGGAGTGGCTCGGAATATAGTGATAATATAACTGGGCTAGTCGGCAGATTCTATGATGTGACAGATCGAGTTCTCATGAAGTATGATGGGACCTGACAGGAGTCGACATCGAGTTATGTTCGAAAGTTCGAGATCGGAAACCATGGCATAAAGCAGCCGAGCAGGCTGAATGAAACAGTTTTGAATTTGTTACTGTGAACAGCCACACCTGGCTGTTGTAACTCCGACATTTAAGAAAGATCCGATTCACATATATGTATCATGCTTACAGCCATACATATCTCTTGCAGGCTTGAACTAGGTTCCCTGTATTGTTAAGTAGACTTAGAAGCTCTTAGAGAGCACCCCCGAACAACTGGTATCAGCGTGGTTGCGTTAGACGCGACCTGTTTGTGCCGACTGAACTTCGGGTGTACAATTATCGGCACACGACTTCTCCGCGAGGCCTTTCCGCGGGTTCCCACGAGAATTCTGAAGACGACGACGTAAAACACGCTTAATTGCGTCCGCCTTTCGTCAGGGCTGCGAATTTCGACGGAAAATATATCATATACTGTTCCTGAATGCATATACCACACGTTCAAGTGTGATGTAATTCGTCTTTGCAGGTACCTTTCCGCGGGATCTGCCTTTTGTTCAACCGAAATCGGCGTCAATCGGCAAAAATTTATCGCCCGTACTGTGTGAGTTCACTGCCGTTTACGTGCGTTCACTCACAGCGCAATCATGGACTTTCAGCATGGAATTCCGCCGCACACGGCTGTAGCGGCTTCCACGGAGCAATCGCAGTTTCTTTCGGCGGCGAATTACTCTGAATCGCTCGACCCAAGAATTGTTTCGCACGTCTTTCCGCAATCGGCTGCGCACACACAACCTGGACTCTCGTACGTTGGCTCAACGCAGCAGCTGGATGTGAATTCTGCGTACGGATTTTTGCACGAACTGCCGCAGCGTAATTTTATGACGGCGCCGCCGCAATTTCAGCGGAATTCGTACGATTTTCCGGCCCCCACAGTGGGTACGACGAGCGCAGCTCCAACGGTAGCCCAATTATGACAACGCCAGCCGGTCAATTTTGGCAGCCGCAGCCCCGTGATGATTTAGCTCACCAGAGGAATTTTCAACAGCAAATTTTTCTGCAGCAACAGCAGTACGGTCAGCAGCACCAACTGCCACCACGTGCCTTGTGGCCACATACCACTCCGTTGCCAGCGGCTGCGTACGGCGTACCAATGGGGTACCCTTCTCCGGGTATGCTGTCTCCCCCGGTGCCGAATCTGCCAGTGCCTGAGCTCTCACCGTACCCCACGGCGTCCGTGGCACCGAATTTGGCCCTGTCCTATCCTGTTCCAGTGACGGAAGCAGCCGTTCAGCTACCACCTGCTGTGACACCTTTAGTGCACGTTGCCAGCGCAGGAATTACCCCCTCGGCAGGGGGGGGGAAGTGGTGCAAGTACCAGTGAGTCCAGTACCACTGAGTACATTGCCCTGTGAGCCAGTAGGGGTTATTCCGGCACTGGAGACCCCTGTTCATACCCCTATTTTCACTCCGATTGCCACTAAGCTGCAGGACTTAGAACGGATGAACATGGCAGCACTGGCAGCACAATCCGTTTCTGCGACCTCCTGCCCGAAAGCGGGGAATCGGGCCTCCATATCGACCCTTTCCGCCGGAGGCTCTGGCCAAATTTCAACGTCATCGGTGTCTGGAAGTGCCTCTGTTGTTACTTGCCCAATGGTGGGGGATAGGGTCCCCACGTCGACCCTTTCCGCCGGAGGCTCTGGCCAAATTTCAACGTCATCGGTGTCTGGAGATACGGCTATTACAACGTCATCGGTGTCTGGAGATACGGCTGTTATAACGTCATCGGTGTCTGGAGATACGGCTGTCGCAACGTCATCGGTGTCTGGAGATATGGTCGTTACAACGTCATCGGTGTCTGAAGGTACAGCTGTTACAACGCCATCGGTGTCTGGAGTTACGGCTGTTACCGACACACGAACTGGCTCGACGACGACGCTGGAAGGACTGGCTGTAACCAGCGAGGGGCGCGCTGAACGAACCAGGAAGAGACCAGAACGTACTGAGCTTCTGATCCAGCGCAGCAGAGCCGCTGTCAGTCAGACTGCGACTGGTCAAGTGTCCTCTAGCTCGACTGTCTCGGCATCCTCACCTTCAATGCCGGGACAGTCAGCAAACGCTGCTTTAGCGGCCAAGGCAGGTGTGGCCCCAGTCGCCCAAGCAGGCGCAGCTCCAGCGATTCGCGATCAGAATCCCTCACCTGTCCTGAGCGCCGGAGGCTCTGGCGAGAACCTGACTCAGCCAGCATCAGCCTTGCAACACGCGGACTTTGTATTGCCTGACCCCTGTGTCTCTGCAGAGGACTTTCCAGCACTACCCCTTCCAGCGACACCGCGCCCAGCGATGGAAGCCAGAGGGGAATTGGCCAGCCGGGAATTGGTGGCTGCCCTGGAGAGAGTCGGACCGCAGCTGAAGGAAGGAGCACGGTCTGTCAGAGCTTTGAGAGAATCAGCCCGCCTCCAAGCATCAGAGCTTCCAGCTCAGCCAGCTCGGCAGGCTCAGCCAGTTGGGCAACCCTCAGTTCCTCAGGGGGACAGGCAGAGATCGCCAGACCGAAGGAAGGATTTCCGGTCGCCAGAGCAAATAGCTCTGGACCGTGCGTACAGCAAGTGCGGGAAGGACCAGAAGGTCCGGGTGATCAGATGGATAGAGGGAACCAGCACTGCGTGGAGCGACCACAGTGGGGACAGCGCGGAATCGCAGGCTTCAGCCCCCGTGAGGTTGCAGATAGTTGCACTGTCAGCTGAGGAAAAGAAGACTCTCACGCAATGGTTCTATAATGAACCACGCACCCGGAGCGGGAAGATCATTTGGCATCCGGCCTCCCCGCAGGAGTTGGCTGTGTTACAGGCCGGAGTGACAGAAAGGGAATACAGGCGTGCCCTTAAACACGGGACTCTGCTACACCAGGAAGGGCTGCCAAGGAAACTCTTTGCAGGAGTGAACTTTGGCAGAGCACGTGTTAAGGAAAGAGGAGCGACCCCCACCCGCAACACCTTCTCAGCACTCTCGGAACGCTTCACAGCACTCTCGGCGGCTCCAGCAGAGGCCCAGAGGCAACCATCCGTGCCGCAGTGGGAGGAAATACCCAGATGCGGATTGGCATATCCCCCTGGCTTCTCACCAATTCCTCGTTTCCCTCCCAGCAGCGACAGCAGTGGGCCCAGTGACTCCAGCGATTCTACAGTTTCCCCGGAGCGAGGCAGCCGCGGCAGCAGCAGGCGTAGAGGCAGAGGTAGCAGCAGCGGCAGCAGCAGGCGGCAACGGAGGCGGAAGAAGCAGTTAGCCAAGAAGAGGGCAGTCAAGGCAGCAAAAGGGAAGGCTGTAGATGAGGAGCCTGCCTCTCGAGTATCAGCTCTGGAGCCTGAGCTGACAGAAGGGATGGCTGTCAGAACTTTGTTCAAAGACAAGGCTCTGCGGGACCAGGCTTTTGAGTGCCTCCCAGAAGAGCGCCAGAAGGCCGTCGCTCTGGCAGCAGCTCGAGGTGAAGTGGTGAGTTGGGAAGAGGAGGGCTGGGAAGCTTTGATAGCAACCCAGAGGGAGGTTCTGAAGGGAAAGGAGGCCATCTGCGCAGTAGTCCCTTCACCCGAAGAGTCGGAGTGGGTCTGGTATGACTGGACTAAGGCTCGGCATCCCTCACTGAGTCCCGACGAGGCGTGGCGTTTAGCCATAACCACCCGATCTGAGTCCGGAGGATCCCCGTCCAAGTCTGCCAATGATGAAGCATCAGGCTCAGCGTCATCGGCTAAGGCAGCCCCACCAAGCCACGAAGCCCTGGAAGAGTGGAGAGACCCACTGGTACCCATCACTGTAGAACAGGGTATCAGGGACTACGTGAGGCGCCACGATGCTGATGCTCAGACAGCCGTGGCCATAGCCAAACAGTACTCCACTCTAGCGATTAGCTATGGGCACGCTCAGAACCACAGAGCTCGGGAGTCACTGATCAGCCCGGTGATGCAGCTGGTAGGACCCAGACGGGATCAGGCTGTTCAGAGCGGCACGGATTGCAGCAGATGCGGTAGACTGTTGTTGTCACCAGCTGGAGGGGTTAAGGTCGCCTCTGGGTTAGTATGGGACGTCATGCTGGGACCCAACAGAACGTGTGAGCAAGTTCCACTCTGTCAGAATTGTACTCAGCCGCCCTGGTCTGGTGCATTGGCCCAACTGCCCAACATCCCAACTCCCAGTGTCACTTTACCACAGTCACAACCCCCTCGACAGTCCCAGCCTCCACCTCCACCAGAGGAACCTGAAGAAGAACCTCCGAACTGTCCACCGCCCCGAAGACCAGTCGAGCAGGAGCAGACAGAGAGGGATCAACAGCGGGCAGACTATACCAAGCTGAAGGAGTTGGAAGCTGAGGACAGATTGTTGCTTTCTCTACGGAAACTACGGGACCGCATCACCACGTACACATGCCCTACGGATAGCCCCAGCGGGGACAGACCATCTGGACATCTGTTAGCTCCCCTGAAGAAGTTCATGAGAGAACTGCAAGATCACTTCAAGGAGGCACTGGTGAAGAGGGCGTTGACGAAGAAGAAGTCCTGCGACGATGGAGATCAGGAAGGGGCCACCATCACCACCGTGCCAGAAGAACTACGACTGATCATCAGGGACCGGGTGGAGGGGTCAGCGCAAGGAGTTCTAACTCAGAAAGTGTTGGCCAACCAGATGCAGAGTCCGGACGACTTAGTGGCCACGCTTGCGCGAGCGTGTGTTACTGACGCTCACCTGAGTATCTTACCCAATATGCTGTCGCGAGCTCGTCAAGCCTCTGGCAAGAACGCTGGAAGAAACGCCGCCACCTTCCATCACTCTCTCATGGAGTCCTTCGACATGTTGGAAATGCTGCATAACCATGGGGTGACGGGACCAGTAAGTAGAGCGGCACTACCGGGTATATTCCTAAGTGGACTGACACCAGAACTGCATGCCAGAGTCCACAAGGAATTGGTTGGAAAGGTGGATTTCAACCAGAGCTCTGGGAAGGTTGGATGGGAGGCAGAGCTACTGCGCAGATATGTGGAGCAAGCTACGATGGAGGAACGCAAGGATCCTGCGCATCTGAAGACTGCCCGCGATCAATCCCCCTTCCCTGTAGCTCCTTTGGCAGAATTCTGGGAGGAAGAAGCATCTCCCAAGGAACAATGCTACGCCATGCCCACGACCACTACTCCAACGGAAGTGGAAGGCCGGCAGCTGCCAGGATCGTCAGTCTACTCTGGCTGTCGAAAATGCAAGTCCAAGGAGCATCTGGCTCGCGACTGCCCACATCAACACCAGCCCCAGCAGAAAGCAGCCTGGGTCAAATGTATCTGGGAGGAGGCCTTCGAGACCTTCAAGAACGCGGGAATAGATACTGGATCTGGCGGGATAGTGGAGCAGCAGCTGGCACTGGTAGCCCCGGAGCACATGGATTTTGCCGAGGGAGAGTCGACGGGGGCCGGTGCCTCTCCCGGACAACGCGGATAGGCCCCCAGGCCCGCGAGGTAAGTACTCCGCACCTCGCCATGGCCATCAGGAGGGAGGCCGACTCTGGAAGAGAACCAGAGAGAGGCAGGCAAAGTCAGACCTACCGGTGGATCACTCACTTCAGAGAGGATCATCGGATGAGGCACGGACCAGGACCAGCGCAGCGAGCGGTGGAGAAGATGAGGCGAGCATTACGCTGGCTGAAGAGGTCACGGCCAATCACAGTGGTAGCACCAGGGAGAACTGAGCCAAACGCTGCGCCAGCACAGGCATCCCAACCAACAGAGGTTCAGATCAGATTTCCTCTGTTCGGCAAAGGGAGTCAAGGAGCCCCTAGCTCAAAAGGGGTGTACCAGCGCGCGTTGCAGCCCCCAGGAGTCAGAAGAGTGCGCTTTAGAGAGGAAGCAGCCCCGCGCCAGCTGGTCGGGAGAGCTCTGCGCCGACAACTGGATCGCGCTAAGCAGCCAGTGCTATCACACGCCCAGCAACGGTTACGCGACGGACACCTGTCAGCAGCCTGGAAAGCAGCACAGACAGTAACGCGCAGAAGGAAGGAAGTGGAAGTGCACGGGCACAGAGTCAGAAGTGCATTGGCGCAGATTCGGGAGCGTGTTGACCAGCTGAGGAAGATCACCCGGGCGCATCAGGAAGCAGAGGCAGCTCGACCTGCGCCATGGCCTGGTGATTCAGAACCAGAAGATCAGGTCACCAGGCAGGCTCGTTGGCAAGCCAAGATAGCAGAGGCCGGCACGTACCATCTGCCGGAAGACAATTCAGATGAGGAGCTGAATCCGCCTGAGAAGGAGCCAGGACTGCACAAACTGGCCAGCATCAGACCAGAGATAGGGGTGGACGCAGGGTCTGGACGCTGGGGAGAATGGTTGGATGCAGATGTACTAGCTGCTATGGACGCGAAGGGACCCACTCTGCTGATTTTCTGGGCTTGGGTAGGCAGAGTACGAGTAAAGGTCTTGGTGGACTCTGGAGCTTCTTCTAGCTTCACTTCTGTGGAGGCCGCCAAGAAGTTTAAACTCCAGCCCAAGAAACACGAGACGCCGATGAAGGTGCAGGTGGCAGATGGCACCGTGTACGACGCCAACTCTTGCGTCCGTCCGAAGCTCACAGCCGAGACACGGAAGGGCAGTTATGCCAAACAGGTTACACTGCGCGTCATGCCATTAGCACTCGGAGTGGACATAGTGCTGGGCGGAGACTGGCTACGAGCACAGAAGAAGGTCACATTTGACTACGCCCAGTATGGTAGCGTGAAGTTCGGACATGGGTCGCAGAAAGTAGTCATCGCGGGTTGCAACCCTGGGTCGTCATCTACAGGGTCTGGGCAGGCCATGGGACTGGTAGAGGCACAGCTTATCAGTACTAAGCAAGCCAGGAAGGACCTGCGAGCTTTGAAGAATAGCGGCGAGGAGGCGTACCTGATGTATCTGGCTCCAGATGGCACATTTAAAATGGAGGCCACCGACGACCCCAACTCTCCTTTAGAGGCCTCTGCAGCCTTATCAGAGTCATCTTCATCATCATCATCGGAGGCAGAGGGTGACAACGCTAGGCCGAGGGGGGGGGAAGTTACCTCTGACGAGGAAGGCTGCGACAGCGACAGTACAGTAGCAAGCGTAGCCACCCTAATCTCCGACAGCAGTTCGTCTGAATCTGAACAAGATGCAACGGAGCAGGAGGACTGGGCACAGGAGCAGGTGTGTGCTCTGCGACCGGTGACGTGCCCCACATCAGCGCAACCCGCTGTGCGAGACTGGGGACCTTACCCCACAAGGGCCAGATGGGAGGCGTTCCAGATGCTTCCACGAGAGCGCAGGGAGCAGGCTGCACAGCATCACGCGGAGGAATTGGAACCTGAGTGGGAAGAGGAGGCATACTGTTTGTGGAAAACAGGGCAGGCACTGCGTCTGCAGCAGGAGCAACGGAGGAGCAGAGGGGTGAACCACAGGAGATCGCGCAGAGTTAGCGAGCCAGTACTGGCAGCACCTATAGAAGCTGAGACAGGGCAAGGCAAAGATGGGTATAGCTGTTTCAGGAAAGAGGCACCAGCTGCTGCGGCGACACCTAGTGATGAGCGGAACAGCAAAGGTGAGACCAAGGAGGCCAAGCCGGATGAGGAGGACGCAGAGGTACCACAATGGATCCTGGACGAGCTGGTGAAGCTGAAGCAGCGGTACCAGGACGTGGTGGGCATGGAGCTTCCCGAGGGCGTCGTGGACCGCGACCACAAATCGCCGCTGCGCGTGGACCCCGAGTACCGTGATGGTGCACGACACAAGAGGTGCTACAAGCTGTCCATGGAAGAGTTGCGACAACTTCGTGGACAACTGGACGAGCTCTTGGCGAAGGGATACATCCGTCCCTCGTCTTCACCTTGGGGCAGTCCAGTCCTGATGGTGCCCAAGCCCTCCAACCCCAAGGAGCTGCGACTGGTGATCGACTATCGCCAGATCAACGAGATCACTGTGAAGGACCGTTACCCTCTCCCTGACGTACAGTCTCTCATTGATGACCTGCAGGGAGCGACTATCTTCTCCACCGCGGACGCTCTGTGGGGATTCTGGCAGGTGCCCATGGAGGAGGACGCAATCGAGAAGACGGCAATGACCACGCCGTTTGGAGCTTATGAGTGGTTGGTCATGCCAATGGGGCTGTCCAATAGCCCTTCGTGCTGGCAGCGAATGATGCAGAAGTACTTGGGCCACCTACCGTTCGTCAGAGTTTTTGTGGATGACATCATGATCTTCTCTCGCAACCCCGAGGAGCACCTGGACCACCTGCGGCAGGTTTTGGAGGTATGCCGACAGAATAAGGTCAAGCTGAAGGAGTCCAAGTTACGATGTTTTAAACGCTCAGTACGTTTCCTGGGACATGTCATTGACCGCACAGGTTGCCGACCTCAGCAAGACAAGATAGCTTCCATACGGGACTGGCCGCGACTGGAGACGGTGAAGCACGTGCGACAGTTCTTGGGTTTGGCTGGGTTCTATCGACGGTACATACAGGGTTTCGCTGACTTAGCGCACCCTTTGACCAAGCTGACTAAGAACCTAGTGCCATGGGAATGGGGACCAGAGCAGGAACACGCCTTTGAACGCCTCAAGACCGCTCTCACCACTGCACCGACCTTGATCTTGCCCGATCAGGAAGCAGCGCATCGCGGCACCAGCCCCTTTGTTGTGCAGACTGATGCGAGTGCAGTGGCATTAGCTGGCGTGCTGATGCAGGATCTAGGCAAGGGCCTGCAACCCATAGCCTTCGAGAGTAAGCAATTCTCGTCTGCCGAGCAGAACTACCACGCAGGTGAGCGTGAGCTAGCCGCCATCCACCACTGCACTACGCAGACTTGGAGACATTACCTGATATTCACGGAGTTCAGGTTAATGGGGGATCATGCTCCTCTAAAGTGGTTATTCGCACCTGGACGGGAGCTCAGCCGACGCCAGGCTAGGTGGTACGAAGACCTGGTGGAGGTAGGAGTGCACGCCATGGAGCACGTGCCTGGACGCACACTGGTGGTACCGGACGCTGCTTCACGGCGACCGGACTACGTGCAGGCGACGGCGCGCGAGGGGCTGAAGGAAGCTGGCTATGTGGATCCGAGCACTGACCAGCCGGTGTCTGCAGAGGAGGGTAGAAGAGCTGCGGGAGCCAAGGGGAAATCAGAAGACATGGTGGCTGGCCTGAAGGTTGCAGAAGAGGAAGACCCCACTTCACCCCTGGACTTAGAGCTCAGCTCGTCGGACGAGGAGGAAGGTGAGTACCCACCGGTCAGTGAGCCCAAAGTAACCGGTAAGCTAACTCAGCTGAACGGTCTCTGGTGGGCAGAAACACCGGACTTATGGCTGGACGCTATGGTCACAGTGGAGAGGATGGCCGCGCTACCAGCAATGGCAGGAGTCCAGACACGAGCCCAGAATGAGCAGCGACCAGCAGAGAAGCAGCAGCCAGCAGCGGTACAGCAGCAGCCCACACCAAGGATGCAACCTGGGGAACCCCTGGTAGACAATCAGGACTGGAAGCTGATTCCGTCCGAGTTTAGTCGATTGCAAGCCAAGTACGCGAAAGTGTTGGGTGGACGGTTCCAGGTGGACGCATGCTGCGACCTCATGGGGCAGAACCGGCAGGTGGACACGTTCTGGACAGATTGTCTGAAGGAACAGTGGAGGGGTCGCGTGGTGTGGTGTAACCCACCCTTCTCGGATTCCAAGGTGAGCATTGCAGACATCCTAAGACACTATGCTTCAGAGGCCCGACACGCTCCCCAGAGCACAGCCGCGCTGTTCCTGTTGCCTGACTTCCCGCAGGCTGACTGGCGGCCCTTGCTGCGAGAGTACGGAATGGAGATTGCAGAGACCATACCCCGAGTGAACGAGCAAGGGGAGCCCAACCGGATGTTCGTCTCTCCTGGCGAAGAAAGGGGACACCGTACAGCTTTGCAGGAGTTGCCCATTCCATGGCCCGTCTTGGTAGTGTTGGCTAAGCCGCAGCGAAAGCACTTTGAAGAGATCACAGCTCCAAGGGAGAGACCCTCAGCATCACCAGCGGTGACTCTCAAGGGCGCAGCAGCCAAGATCAGGGACCAGGCAGGAGTGGTGGAACCAGGCATGTTTCTGCGTGCCTTACGAGCAGAGCACAGGCGCAGTGAGTACCTTTCAGCCCTGAAGCAGGAACTACTGGCCACTCAACATCACCGCACCGAGCATTTTCGACTGGTGAGTAACATCATCTGGAGAGTGGCGGAAGGGCGCTATCAGGTGGTCTTAGCTCCCGACTCCCCTCTGAGAGAGCTGGTCTTGAGGGAGGCTCATGAAGCACCTGCAGCTGGCCACACAGGGAGGGACAAGACCCTGGACAGAGTCAGGCGACGATTCTGGTGGCCGCGTATGGATCTGGACGTAGCTGAATGGGTGAAGACGTGTGTAACCTGCCAGCAAACCCAGCCGCGCCAAGGATACCCAGCAGGCCTGTTACAGCCTCACTCTGTGCCTAGTCGATTGTGGGAAGTGGTGAGTATAGACTTTGTTACTGGGCTCCCCACGACAGAGAGAGGTGTGAACGCCTTCGCCACCTTTACTTGTAAACTGAGTAAGATGGTGCACGTGGTCCCAATGGCGTACAACGATAGCTCAGCGGAGGTGGTGACCAGAATGTTCATGGATGCGGTGTGGCGACTGCACGGAGCCCCAATGAAGATTGTGTGCGACCGGGACCCGCGCTTTCGAGATGCTCTGACCCAGGAGTTCATGCGACTGATGGGCGTGAAGGTAGCCAGCACCACCCCTTATCACCCGCAGAGTGATGGCCAGGCGGAGCGCAGTAACCACACTGTGGAGCGCATGCTGCGTTGCTACGTGGCAGAGAACCAGGAGGATTGGGACCTGTGGGTGGCTCCAGTGGAGTACGCCATCAACGACTCCAAGTCGGCAGTGACAGGGTTCTCACCGTTCGAACTGGTGTATGGACATGCGCCAGCGACTCAGTTGGACCTCTTCATGGATGCAGCTCTGGAGGGAGGCGCAAAGAGGAGGAAGGGAGGTCGCACAGCAGCGGACAAGCAGGGTACCGCTCACCAGCTGGCCAAGCAGTTCGCGCAGCAGCTGCAGGCGGCACGAGAAGGTTTGCAACTGGCTCAGCAGCGTATGATAGAGCAGTTCGATGCACGGCACCGTCTCCAACAGTACAAGGTGAATGATCAGGTGTGGGTGGATGGACAGCACCTTGACGTTGCCCGGTGACAGGGGCTTGAAACCCAAGCTGCGCAAGTTGCGGCACGGACCTCTGCGAGTAGTAGAGTGTCTATACAGTGATCGACAGCAAGAACTGCCAGTACAGGACCGAGGAGCCCCGTCAGCCTACAGACTGGAGCTGCCTGTGCACTGGAAGGTACATGACACTTTCACTGCAGACAGGCTCAGCCCAGTACAGTCAGGCGCAGATCACTTTGTTAGCAGACGGGAGGAGATGGCACCACCGCCAGTAATGGTAGAAGGGCAGAAGGAGCGCGAGGTGGAGCGCATCATTCGCACGCGCTTCAGAAAGCTAGGCGGGAAAACTGGCGGGTCAGTACAGGAGTGGTTGACTAAGTGGAAGGGATTACCACACAGTCACAGCCAGTGGCGGACTCGAGAAGACCTGGAGGGCAAGGGAGGCAGGCTGGAACCTCTGAGAGCCTTTGAGGCTGATGAGGAGAAGCAGAGGAGGGCTCCAGAAAAGAGGCGTAGGGAGACGCACGGCCAGCAGCAGGAGCAGAGGGCTCAGCTCATGGCAATGAGAGCCCCCACTCCGAAGGTTTACAGTAAGGGTGCCAGCCAGGTGTACCAGCCACATCTCACAACAGTGCAACACCCTGTGAGAATCCTCGTCCTCTTCTGTGGGACTGGATCTGTGGAGCAACAGTTCCAACGACAGTTCGACGGCTGCGAAGTGGTGACAGTGGATATTCTTCCCAAGTGGCAAGCAACATGCACTGAGGACATTCTCCACTGGAACTACAAGCTGTACCCCCGACACCACTTCGACGTAATCTGGGCGAGCCCACCATGTAAGGAGTACAGCAAGGCCAAGACTATAGGAGTACCAGATCTGGAACTGGCTGATCGACGAGTGAAACGTACCCGGCAGATCATCGAGTACTACGATCCAGCATACTACTTCATTGAGAACCCAGCTGGGGATGCTCTGCGAGGGCTGCACACGCGATCTGTGATGAAGGGGTTACCCGATCCTCACCCCGTCTCCTACTGTAGGTATGGGACACCTTACATGAAACCTACACATATCTGGACGAACGCCGTGCTACCCGTACCCCTGCTGCAGTGTACTCAAGCAACGCCATGTCCCGCGAGAGCTGTGCTGGGAAAGCACGAGAACACATCGCAAGAAGGAGTTTCAGCGTCCAGAACACGAGGCATGGGGTCAGCGCAAGCAGTATACGCGATTCCCCGCACCTTATTGCACCATCTGTTCTGTGGACTGAAGTTGGGCAAGCGCATGAGCGAGGAAAGTGCAGCAGCTATCATGGACCTCATTGCCACCCTGACAGCGCAGACGGATGAGATCTCGATGCAGGAACAAGATACTGGGGTCTAAACCCCTCAGGGCGCAAAGCAGCGCAAGACCCGCAAAGCGAGAGGAGTACCAGGGCGACAGAACCGTTTAAGCGTTGGCAGCGTAATTCGGGGACGGAACCTCGGGAAACCTCCAGCGCGGAAGGGGACTCAGACCCAAGGACTGAGGGGCACGGGACCCAAGAACCCGAGGCTTAGAAGCCAGGGGGACTCAGACCCAAGGACTGAGGGGCACGGGACCCGAGAACCCGAGGCTTAGAAGCCAGCATCACTGTGCATGTTTGTTGATCCCCAGACAATGTAAATACAGGCGAACTCTAACGCTAGCGAGGACGTAAGCGCGCGCCTAAAAGGGGGGGAGAGTTGTGCTAGGGTAAGTCACGAGACAGTATGATGGCGCATCAGAGCTACGAGTGACGGGTACGATGACAGTCATCAGTGACAGGCATTTATGTGACCAGATGACAAGGGGGTCTGACAGAAATGACTGACAGAAATACCTGACCCGAAAGTGAGTTTTGGTGGGAAAACCAGCAGTCAGAGAAATTGGAGGGAAAGCTGGTATGGCCTCCAATATTGCCAAGTCAGCACAGTTATAATTATTCAGAGTGATATGGAGTGGCTCGGAATATAGTGATGATATAACTGGGCTAGTCGGCAGATTCTATGATGTGACAGATCGAGTTCTCATGAAGTATGATGGGACCTGACAGGAGTCGACATCGAGTTATGTTCGAAAGTTCGAGATCGGAAACCATGGCATAAAGCAGCCGAGCAGGCTGAATGAAACAGTTTTGAATTTGTTACTGTGAACAGCCACACCTGGCTGTTGTAACTCCGACATTTAAGAAAGATCCGATTCACATATATGTATCATGCTTACAGCCATACATATCTCTTGCAGGCTTGAACTAGGTTCCCTGTATTGTTAAGTAGACTTAGAAGCTCTTAGAGAGCACCCCCGAACAGTTAGCTTACGGGCCTGGAGAGACAGCGAAGGCGGCCAAAGAACAGAATGCCGAGCAAGCAGCGCAGAACTGGCAGTCCTTGCTCTCTTTGCCGAAACAGCGGCGTTCAGTAGCTCATTCTAATACGATTCGGTATCAGATTGAGTATAACCACCGGTACCCCAGAGTCGTTGACGCCAAAGACGTCAAGGGGTGTACCTTCAACATACCTATCCAGTACATTATACAGGCTGAGGACTACGAGCGCATCAGGGATGAGGACCGTGCGCAAGTCATGAACTTGAAAGAGAGCATGGCTTGGAACCCACACGGTTTTCAGAACACGTCCCTAGTGTACGTTATATGGGCGGAGTCTGGGGAGCACCTCACAAGCGCGGAGGACTTTGACCCCAGTAAGGTGTGGGAAGGCGTATATCGTTTCGTGTGCTTCGGGCACCAACATAGCCTCACCGCTCGGCGGGAGCTTCACCAAGAACAACCAGATAACGAAGCTTTTCAGCAGATCGAGTGCAAATTGTATTTTAATCTACAGTCTGACATGGTCCGATTTTTGGCTGACGAGCAGAACACCGTCGACCAGAACGTGAAGGGCAAGTCGCACCAGCAACTCATAAAATCCATGCGAACGGGCATGCAGGTGATTTCTGAGAAAACAATGTAACTTATCCATCTTTGTCACTTAAAGCTCTTACTTACTTAAAGTAAAAGAATGTTACTAACCGTAATTTCTCGGCAAACCATGCAGGCATCGAAGGGCCCTCTCCACAAACTCTATTGGCATTGTGGCATCACGGAATGGGACGTTCAGGCCCAAGACTGGACGGAGGACGGCCTGGTGAAGCAGTTGGAAAAGCACGATCCCAAGACTTTCAAGCTTCCAAGGAAGAATAGGAAGCATGTCTACGAGAAGCTGTCGAAGGGGGACTGGGCCAATGTGAACGATTGGGAGCTTTTCGGGGGAGGCGTTGAAAATGGCAAATGGTTCCCGGTCTGGTACTTTTTGACATCGGCTCAGCAGTTGCAGATTAAGGCGGAGGTGTTGCAAATGAATCACATCTCCTACGCCAACGAATACGCAACGAATTGGTCGATGGCTACAGTGCGTCAGGAGACTTGGGACCAGATTGTTAGAATCATGCATGCGTACGAATTGCGTATTCTGAAGGGGCAGACTAAGACCCCCACCAAGGGGTCGGGTAAGAAACGCAAGACCTGGACTCCGGAGAGTGAGATCGTTGACATGACTACCGAGACGTCTGGGGCGGAGGAGGCGTTGAAGGATGTAGGTGCCGACCTCAAGAAGAAGAAGTCGGGTGGCAAGGCCAGGTCTAGGCGTGTTCCTCGAAGCGCCGGTAACACGTTGAGTGTCGGTCAGCCGGCACAGCCTTTGCAGCAGGCGATCGTGAAGGAGAGCGAGAAGAAGGAGTTGAACATGTCCTTTTTCCAGACGATGCTCGGGTTTCACTCGGACGTGGAGGTTGATTACTTGAACGGCGTTCTGAAGAAAATCCTGACCACTGAGATCACCATCGCAGAGGCGATTGACACCCTGAAGAGGTTCAAGGCCCAACGCAACGTTCAGGCCTGGATCGTGTCGCAATCTGGGGTGGAGAATTGGACTGCTTTTGAGAGGAAATACGGTGAGACTTGGGCTTGCCAGGAGGCCATCGAGCGATGCATCAAGGCGGTGAAACAAGGTAAAACTGGGCGAGGGGGGAGTCAGCTCACGGTTCCCAAGGCCATCGTCCAATTCGTCGCAGACTGCAACACGTGGCTTTCCCGGTGTCAGGCCGGAGAGGGAGACCTCGGGCGGCTGCCCGTCAACTACGTCCCCAATACAGTTAAGGTGTGCGTTCTTTCAACATTCTTTGTTGTAATAGTCGTGCTCCTCATGTAGTTGCATGTTTTATTGCGCTAGCAATTTTGGGTCATTCAAATATTAACAAGCGGTTTGTGGTATAATAATAGGTGGCACTTCCCTCCCCCCTTGTGGAGGATGGTAAGGAGGCAGAGTTTGAGAAAGAGTTCGAGTGGAAGACGGTTCAAACCGGCTACATGATCTACAAAGACGAGTTGACGAAACTCGAGAATGTCCCGAAGATGAATTACGTGGGGACAATACTGGACGTTATTTACGACTTCGATACGGAGGTGTCAGAGCACGCGTTATCCGAGCCCGACCTGATCAAGTTCATAGATGCCTTTGCGGCGCTCACCACCTCGCCGGACTGGACAATATTGATATTTTGTGGGTTTGCTCAGCAGACTGGGTTCCTGAAGATCCTGGAGAGCAAATGCAACGGTGGGGCCCAGCGCATATGGTGGCGCAAGGAGAACCAGGATGTAGGTGCCAACAAAGCCATCCGGTACAATGTCCTCGAAGCGGCTGTCATCGGGTTCCAAATGGCGGACCAGGAGTCCGGGGAAAAATCCACTCGCAAAGCATGGATGTGCGACTTCGACTTCTCGACGAAGGATGCGGAGGCGGGCTCGAGGGCGAATGTGTTGGAGGGGTATTCTGTCGTCAAGCAACCCTTCCGAGACGATGGGAAAGTGGTATGCGCTCACCAGAAGCCCCAGCACCTGCTAATCGAGCTCATCAACTGCCACATGATGGGACCCGCACCTTTCGCCCGGTTAAACAACGATTCGTCACCCAACTGGATCTTGGATGCGGGGTGTGGGGTCGCGACGGCCACAATGGCAGCTCTCCGGTGCGGCTTGAACGCTGTCGCGTTCGACTCCGACCAAGACATGGTGAATGCAGCCAGTCAGCGGATTGGGAACATTAACGACGAGCCTAACGGCGATACGGAATGCATGTCACTCGAGGAAACGGCGAAGCTCAAAGAGGAAGCACGCATAGAGGAGGAAAACCTCAAAAGGGCGAAAGAAATCGCCGACTGCGCTAAGGACATGAACGAGTTGGATGATGAGGACGGTGAAGAACCCGCTAAAGATCGACCCGCTGAAGCCGGCACGGATTCTGAGCAATCCGAGGCAGGAGAAGGAGAGGAAGGAGAAGGTGGAGATGAAGAGGAAGAAGAAGAGGCAGGAGAAGGCGCACCAGGAGACAGCGATACCCCCGCACCTGCCGGAGACACACCAGCCGAGTAAATAGTGCACGCCGTGCCAAATGCCTGTCTTGAACCTGGAATGAACGCAGATACCGCGTAGATTGTGGTCGCAGAGCTAACAGCTAGTCCTGAACATTAATAAAACACATGTACAAAATGAAATTAGTCACCGCATCATATTTTGTATCGTGTTTACCACATTGAATGCTTGCATGTGCTTGTGAATTTATTATAAGCACTCATACGTACGTATCCGAGCAGATACCGCGTAGACTGTGGTCGCAGAGCTAACAGCTAGTCCTGAACATTAATAAAACACATGTACAAAATGAAATTAGTCACCGCATCATATTTTGTATCGTGTTTACCACATTGAATGCTTGCATGTGCTTGTGAATTTATTATAAGCACTCATACGTACGTATCTATTAGCCTCACCGGCACCCGCGTTGATACGTGCGTCTCGCGTCTCGTCGGAAAATACGTTATTTTCGTACGCCTTGGAATTATTTAGCTATCTATAATTAAATTGAAAAATGACATTCCATAATGTCGTTTTCATCGAATAGCGTGTTCCAAAGGGTAAGTTGGGTGCACCCAACTTAAATGGCTCTTAAGTTGGGCCCACCCAACCACCGGGTAATAGACAAAAAGAAGCAGAGCGTCAACACAGAAACCTGGAAAAATACGAAACGCTGGTCAGTAAGGATGTTGGTAATCGAACCCAAACCGGCGGGCTGTAGAGAAGCCCGCCGGTCTCCGAGCATCCCATCAACTCAGAAGGGCTAGTGGGAAAGACGGATGCCGCGGCAGCAGCATTGCTGGCGGCTTCAGAAAAGGCACAGCATACACGGCAACCTGCAAAAGAAAATCACTGCTCAGGAAAGAAGAATTCCTGTTGGGTATTGCACCTAAACCGTCAGGCGAAATGTAAAGACGCCCGACGGTCTCCAAGTATCCCTATATCGCAGGAAACCAGAATCGGCTGCTGGCGGCATGCGGCTTATGTGAGAACATCGCAGGAAGGCCCCCCGCCGGGTTCCACGCATGCATACGAAAACAAGGCCAATATGAAATATCGACAAAGAAAAGTAGCGCGCAAAAATCATTGGTCAAACAAAAATACAGGCCGCTCAGACAGCAGGTAGGCGCAAGATGAGAGCGTGAAGAAGAATGGAGACGTTGCCGACCAGGATCATACCATATCCATTTGTGTCGGGGCCGCGCCGCGTGTCTCCGGATAGGAGTGGTGAGATGATCTTGAATCACGAGATGCGTAAATATCTGATGTTCCGATCGAATCTGCTAGATGTGACAAGCGATCGAACGGTCAGTCAGCCAATCGTTAGATGTTTCGATCCGGCGGTCCGAACGGTCGACATACAGTTGAGGTACGAGAGAGTGGTAAGAGTGAATGTGTTGCTCGACGAAGATTTTATAAACGATAGAATCTGTTTTTCTGAAAATTGAAAAATCTGCAATCTGTCTTACCTGGATTGCCACCGAACGGCAGGATGAGTTGGGTGGTGTAGCTACAAAAGTCTGCTGAGGGCGCTGTATGGTGATGCAGCCTTGTGCAGGCTGGAACGCTTGGTTCTGAGTGAGGATGGTGGAAGATTTCTTCAGAATTTTCCCGATTCGCCTATAAGGGAACGAAGGAAACGCGGGAATTTTCAGAGGATTTTCTTGGCCAGTTCTAAAAGAGCTACAAAAATGCATCGAAGCTACAAAATGTCAGGGAGGTAGCTACAAAATGGACATGCTATGGCTTAACATGTTACATATATCATGCAAGTGTATTGATTCCTAGGCATTGTCACACTTTCTGCAGTACTACGATCCCGTGGGGATGTCCGTGCGCCCACGCATGTCGCAAGACAATTTTGAACCATTGTAATGACGTCACACAAAATGACAGTAGGACGCATGCACGCCCGAGTTAGGGACCGGAGTCGGGCGGACCGACACACGGTAGAGAAAAAAATTTCGCCAGGGCGGTTGGAGCGCGCGCGATGAGAAGGGCGCGCGATGTTCAATTGTGAAATCTGAAATGTACAAAATCTGAAATCTGATTTACATTTTTAGAATAATTATTTGTGCGCACACCATATAAGAAAACAATAGACGGCGTAGTCTGCCGGTTAAAATCGAAGGTTTTTGATGGAAGACCTGGGTTCAATTCCCAGTCGCGCCACTCGCGCCACTCGCGCCACTCGAATTCCGCGCACCCATCGTGCGACCTCGATACCCCCGCGCGCACCCCGCGCGACCCTCGCGCGACCCCCTATGCCCCTCCTACCAGCTCAGGGCAGGGCTCAAAATATGTCTAACACATATACAACGTGTTGGAGACATGTTATATGCGTGTAACGTCGTGCGTTACGTGCACGATATATTTCCATGTAAAGCACCAACCCCAAACCGAGGTAACGAGATCCCCTCACAAGAAACCAACGCCATCTATCTCGCAAAGTATGGCTTCTGATTCCACATGAAAAGCCTCACTCAAATCGAAGACAAATGATTTTTTCCGAATCATGCTAGCTCACAAAATTGGGTGTTTCGTTACCACGCGTTTTCAACACGATATTGCAAAAGGGCAAATCCGTTTTCTTTACCCCCACCCCCCGAATGTTCATCGCCTCCCAACCCCCTCCCTCTCCGATGAATCTTGGAACCCCCCTCCACCCATCTCTCTCTGGTAGGGGGTACCCCCCACACACACACACACCAAAGCCCGCCTCCCCTCCACCCCCACACTCCGCGCCCTCCACTCCCGCCTTCTCGCCCCTCCACCACCATCCTTCCTCCGCCTCGCTTCCACCTCTTCTCCCCATCACAGATGCCGCCATGCTCCACCTCCACTTCCTCTGCTGCTTCTCCGCCGGCACGACCTTTTTAGCGCTCAGCGTAGTTTTGCCTTGCCGCGGTTTCCTAGGTCGATTTGGCCTGGATGAGCCCTTCGGGGCGCGCTATGAGGATGATTCCAGCTACCTCTGCCCTTCAGTTGCCTGCTTGATGCAGGATTACAGCGGACTCGTGACTTTGTCATTATTCTCAGCGTAAATGTGTTATCATTATTAGACCCAACATCACACGACAACCCATTGTACAATGTGTCAATCTCACCTCATTGATCTACACCCTGTTGCCCATCGTATGGATGACACCCGATGTAGCACAACGATCTGTTGATGCTACATTGCAATCACATTCGATATCGGTCTACCGTACACCCCGTTGCACATCGTATGAATTGCATTGGATGTTGTACAACGACCCGTCGTGCATCTTAGCCATTGTGTTCGACATCGTTCAACGACCCGTTGTCCACTGTTGACCCTACACCTACGGTGAATAACACCGTCGTTGGCCATTAGATCTATCGCAAAATTTCAATAGTCAACGTTGGTGTTGATTCAATTGTCCCCAACGTTGACCCAATGGTGTGAATTTTCCCGGATGAGTGCACTGTGGACTTTGTGCTGAAAGCCCCTGGGGGAGGCTGGGGGATACACACGCCCTGGACGGTGGACGGTGTGGCTGGACAGGACTGCCCATTTCTGAAGCCGTATGCATACCATTGCTTCATAGCGCAACACTCCATGAACATGTTCAACAAGTTCAAAGCCGGGTTGACCATGGGACAAACCATCATTCTTTTCGACTTCAGCGAGAATCATTCGCTGAATATCCCGCGGGCCATCCGATCATTGCATTGGATTGTGAAGCAAGCGTCACTTGCGTTTTGTGTTGTGTGATATGGAGACACGCACGATATGGCCTGGTGGACGGTGTGCAGTCCACGGAGGAGAACCCCGTCATTATTAAGGACTACATTTACCTCATCGGCGATGACATGCAACACAGTCACCGCTCCATCCAACACATGCACACGCTTATTATGAAGGAGTACTTCATCAAGAGAGGTATACATACGGATCCCACAATTCGTGCACAAGTGGGCGGATGGAAGCGCGGTGCAGAGCAAGTGTGGAACGGCCTTCGCTGATGTGGTGGAGAGCGGCCGCCCAAAGTGTCTGGAGTGGGTGAGAGGGCTTGGAATCCCGGCACAGCGCAACTTATTTGAGGCCTCCCACGCACGAGGTGAGCAAGACGCGATGGGGGTGGCGGTGAAGCATGAGGCGAGTCTTGCGGTGATGGCCACCCCGGAGAAATGGTACGGTGGGCTATTATGCGCTTGTCATATGTATCCGTTTTGTTTGGAAAGGCTACACGATCCCAAGGACAGCGCATGGAGCCGGGCGGGACGGGGAGTTTTGTAAGCGATTATTTTTCTATGTCGAAAAATGAGACGTGGATGAATTGGGCCCGGTTTTCGACGCCGTTTATCGAACGCTAAGGTTGCACTCCGTGCGCGCGGGAGTCGGGCTTTTGGTGGGTTTGAAGCGGGACCGACAGTGCTACTGTGTGTACTGTTATGAGCAGTGCGAGCGGGCGCACCCGGATACGGCGGGGTGCCACTAAAAGAGCCACGTGGACGACTGGGTGCCTTTCACGCTGAAGATGAAACGGGTAGCGGAAGTCCGGCAAACAAGACGTCGTGTCGCGGAGGCCGCCCCATGAAATTTGCTACCTGGTTGCGAAGGGGAGTATTTTTGCGAGGCCTTCGGGGGGGGGGGGATGAGTTGCACGCCTACTATTTGGTGAAGGCGCTTGGTGAAGTGCAAGCGGTGAGCAACGAGGCCGGGTGGAAGGATGATTACTATAGTGCGGAGAGCGGAGGCTCAGGGGTGCATGCGACGTTTGGTGAATTTGTGATCGAAGGCAACTTCTTGGAATGGCGGGATGACGAGACTTACAAGGAGTCCTTCGTGGACAGTGGCTAAAGCTGCCTGACATATTCTCACCACATAGCATATGTTGATGTCAACGTGATGATACGCAAGTCAGGAAGGAAAGCGTACTATAGTTTGACCGAAGCACAGCATCAACGTATCCTAGGATTACTATTTTGATTTTGAAAGTGAGTGGCATATGAGCGGTAACCATTACACCCAGAATCATTTGTTGGCGGGATATAATGACATAGAACATACGCATATAATCTTGACGGGCGTTCCCGAATGCCTTATGCTGGAGTACGATCATTTTATGAAGATAAAGCAAATCTACATTCCCTGTCTACAGCCAAAACATGACAAAAATGGCGATTTCCCCCCATCATATGCATCTGAAAATTATTTTTTCCCAACACCCTACCCCGCGCAAGGCATGGGTTTTACTCGAACGTGGTTTCCCAAACCTTAAAACGTGTACGTGCCATCCCCCTACGTAACCCAAGACCTCACGCGCCTCGAACGAGAGCCAAAAGAGGGCAAAAAATGGCGAGTTTCCCCTTCAGTTCGGCCTGAAATATATATTTTTTCTAAAACCCTGCCCTGCGCAAGGCATGCGTATTACTCGAATGTGCTTTCCCAAACCTTAAAATGTGTATGTGACACCTCCCTACGTAACCCATGACCTCACCCACCTCGAAAATAGCCAAAACAGGGCGAAAATGGCGATTTCCCCCGTTATTTTGGGCCTGAAAATCTTTTTTTTATTGTTCCGAATTTTTTCAGATGTCATAAAATGGTTGTACGGATGTAAATGGTGGTAAGGTTGGGCAGCCTTGAAAATTTTCAGCTTGCATCATTAAACCTTAGCCACGAGGCCCTACTCAAATAGGCCAAAACAGGCCGAAAACAGAGGTTTTCGGCCCATATCTCTCGGAAAAAATATTTTTTCAGTATACCTTAGAATTCCTAGCCGGCGGGCGGTGATCTTTAAAAAAATGCAAACGTTCCAGTATGCATGTGACCACTTTGTGACGCATCGAGTTTTTGCGACGGCGCCTCATCGAAGTGAGCCCTCCATAACATCCGTGCGGCTGCCGCAAATAATGATGTCTAACGTTGTCGCGGAATTAGCAGCTGAAGCTGCCGTAGACGACGGTGTTGCGTGTGTCACTGCATGTCATGTGGCAGCGTTTCCGAAGATCGTTGCCAGATTTCACCGTCTGGCCGGCCTGCTCGATGTCTGGCTTCACGATTTTGCCATCAGTTCGGCGCACGTGTGTGTAGCCAAAAACCTGAATTTTCGATTTCATACATTTTACAGTTTGGTGCACAAGGACTATAATATGAGGAGCACAGCTTGGTGTCATACTTATGTGACACCATTGACACTTTAAGAATGAAAAAATAGGCTTCATTAAATTCCGAACTTCTGAAATAAGGGGACAATCTAAAGATTTCGAATACGCAGGCTTCTGTCAAAACGTCCCAATACAAAACTGCATGCTCATTGTCCTTGAACAGCACCCATCGATGCCCGTCTTCATATAACACCAGAACAATACAATGGGACAAGCTGATGGCGTGTAAGCGAGCTCAGCTCTGGGGCTTGATACCACTCGCTTCACAGGGCACCCAAAAACTAGATCCATCCGCATTTCATAGGTTAGCTGTTGGGTACAACGGCATATGATGAATCCGAGTTCTACCGATGCTTCGCGAGACTTTAATTCGTTAGGATTTGCAAGTCCTCAACAGCACATCACATCTGTGATGAAGTCATTCGTTCCCGTTTCGCCTCAGCCACAAAGGCTGATGACTCATTCTCGACGACTTGCATGGGCACTTCCGAAACATCCACACCTGCTTGAGCTCCCCCCAACTCCCCCTGTTAAAAATATTTAACAAAAACATACTAGTATCAGTGATGGGGTTGAACAGCCTGAAGTGCACTGCTCGAGCAATAGACCTCTAGTAGTGCAGCTGCATGCATGGCAGCAAGCCGCAGCTGCATGCACGAAGCCGCTAGCCTTATGAGCAGCAAGATTTAGCAGTATCGGTAGCGGTAGCAGTCGTAGTAGCAGCCGTGGTAGCAGCGGCAGCAGCAATAGTCGCAGTAGTAGTAGTGTCTAGTACTATTACTAACACTAAATCTAGTTTTGCTAGTACTAGCACCAGTACTAACTAGGAGCACTACTAGCAGGAGTACTAGCACTGCTAATATTACGAGTACTGCTATTATTATAGTACCAGCACTACTAGTAAAGTAGCGGTAACAGTAATAACAGTGTCGTAGCACTAGGTGAGTAGTAGCAGTGGTAAAAGTAGTACTGTTTATGACAACAGTGGTGGTAGCTAGTACTAGCAGCAATAGTTCTAGTAGCGATACTAATGTTAAAGGTGGTGATGGTGATGACGGTCAACAGCGTCAAGAGTGCCGTCCGAATGATGAACCTCTCCTATGAGCGGGCAAGGCACTACCTGCAACGGCTGCGATCACGTAGTCAGCATCAGGCTGCTTCTGCTTTAGCCCCTCATGCTCTAAGGGTACCGCCCAAGAAGGGCACCACTTCGGATCCAGCGTGCGTCGTACCTATCCAAGCAATTCCACACTTGGTGCCTCAGCCTAACGCGCTCATCATCCATGATCTTAAGTCTTGACGCCCAAGAGACTGCCAACTAAATATAATTGTGTCGCCGAGAGCATAAGTAGGAACGCTGAAAGGAGCCTACCAGCGTCATCCAAGCGTTGACGTCAGGCTGAACAGTACACTCTCCAGCTTGCCGCCGAGCCTGCACGCTTACAACAAGCCGGGAAGTAAGTCCCTGCTAAACTAGAACCGCATTGAGCATGCAGTAGACACCCATTAAAAAAGGGAAGACTATCAAAAGCTGCCAACAACAGGGAGACCTGCTGGTTGAGCAACTGGTCCAAGCTACCTCGCCGGGTGCGCCGCAAGAATTGGTGGTACACAAGACTCAAAGTAGGCTGATAGCACTAGTGGAATGGGGGCGTGTGGCAGAAACCGCACCCTGCGCTTCTGGATCCAGTCCTCATCAGACATCCCGCTAGGTCTACTTATGCGCTTGGCTGTAAGTCCGTGACGCTTGACAGTAGGAGACGAGTTATCCTGCCGTGGAAAAAGATCGAGTCAACAAAAGGCAGTGGTTCTCATTGTGCTTGATGCTCAAGGGCCAGAAAAACTTTGGCATATCGAGGATCACCCTCAACACACCGGCAGGCACACGGACTCCGATAGTCTGCCCCCGACGGGGGCTACAAAAAGACCCTTAAACTGGGAGTTTCGTCCCGAGTGCTCGTCCCATGCAGGGAGACCAAGCACACTCTTCGCGCACTTGAAGGGACTCAGGATGAATAAGAGAGCTGTGGCGACGGAACTGCAGCAGCAAGTAACGACTTAGATGCCTTGGATGCCCAAAGGAAGATTTAAGGCCCAAGTGTAGGGCAGCTGCTCTGTTCCGGAGGAATCTCAAGGTTCCACTCACGTCGTCCCCTTCCCCTTCAACTTTTGGGTCCTCGTCCATCAAGGAGACTCGCGTCCGCCTTCGATATAGCGGCCTAAAAGATGGTGCTTTCTTCAACATGAGCACGCCGATGTAGTGTGTAATTTCGCCATCTGAGTGACCCCTCCCTTGCACTAGTCAGCCTCACTTGTGAGGATTGCACGACCTGCGAACGTAGCTGAAAGGTGATACTTGATCAGCCAAGATCGCCTCCGAAAAGCAAGAGCACTGGCAAGACTAGTGAACTAAGCTACAAGAGCACTCAGACACCAAGTTGGACGTCCTCTGCTGTAGAAACGCAATGTCCTCCAAAGTTCTACAGGAAGGAAAGTCTAATAACATGTAGGAAGCCTTGCTCACTACTCGTCCCGGGCGAGCTTGGAGTAGCAGTGCTATGGTCGTACGCGATCGAGCCCCCACAAGACCTTCGTAAAAGACTATCAAACAATCCTATTACAAGTTGTGGTAAGAGGGCAAAAACACATACCAGCTCTACGTATCGGTGCTAGGCTTATGTCGTTCCACATTTTCGTCCCGGCTTTGTCATAATTGAGAATCTGCGTTCTCACAGCATAACGTTTTAGACGCCAAAGAGCCTCATTCCAGCGTTCTATTTCGCAGATAGAGAAATGTACCTGACCGAACTTTGACTCAGACGCCCTTCAGCACTTTGCAAAAGGAACTGTTCAGCCATGCACTTTATTCTAGGATCTGGGCAGGACGCCCTTACCCGACAACTGCACCCTTGGCCGAGCTTTAAGGCTTCCCGCATTTGTTCGATAACTGAAGCGTCCGAATCTTCTCCCTGCAAAAACTTGCTGCAACCAGGGTACCCCCACAAATAGTTAAAAGGAAAATGATTATCGGGTAAGAGCCGCCTGGCAGCAGTGCAGCGAAGCCCCCGCGAACCACACTGGGGCTCGTTCTCCAAAACCGACGGAAGCAGTGCGGCGAATGCCCCACGAATCGCAGTGCGACGCTCTTCACAAGAACAAAAGAACCCTGGAAGCATAAGGGTGAGCCCTTCACGAACCACACACAGGTGGAAGTGCTATGCAAGAAATCTGCCAGCAGTACGGTGAGCGCACCACGAACCGCAGAAAAAGGTCCTCTCCAATAACCCTGGCGGCAGTGCGGTGACCGCGCAATGAACCGCAACGGGTTGCCCTCTAGGACAGGAGTCCCCAAGTAGCAGTGCCTCAACCAACCATGAACCGCAGCGAGAAGCCATTTCAATGGCAACAGGCCCCTGGTACCGGTGCTATGACCGCCCGACGAACCGCACTGACTCCAAGACGAGAGGAGAACTCCAAATACTCTACAGCTTCAAGCCTGACGGCAAGCAACGTGGGGTTTCATTGACGTATTGTTGAAAACAGACTAGACACGTTCACGAACTTTATATTAAACCCTTGCTGTGGTTGCCCTTTTCCTCGAGCGGCACATGACGGTGGGAACCGACGGTGGGAACCGAGAAGTGCTTCAAACAAAGAATATAGGTTAATCCGAAGGAAGGTACGCACCAATTTCTCCCTACGACTTCTTGCTGGTTGTATCCCGTGATATCGTAAAAGTTGGAGTTGGCGTATATCACCGGAAGTCCTTCAGCCTTCAAAACCACACAAACAGTTCCATAGAGCCTTACAGGAGGACAGAGATATTGAAGCAGGTGCATTATGCTGATACATGCGTTGGTGCAACAGGTATCCACCTTATAGTCGCTTATGCAAAGTGCGTAAGGGCTCATCTCCAACAACCTCCTGAGTATCTGGCTCTTGGACGGTTCCACTGGAAGATCTTCAAGCCCCGGCATGGTACTTGCTTCGGTACTCGCAGAAAGACACGTACACCGTTTGATAGATACCAAGCAAACCGTCCAGCTGTTTTCCCACTTGGATCAGCTTAGAGGAAGAAGAAACACGCCAAAAATTCGCTGTGACGGTATACAATTCTGAACTACGCCTGGTCGGAAACCTCACCTCACGTGATATCTACTTCCGATGAAATATGTGCCCCTCTCTCATCTGCTCTTCAATTGTGTGTTTACTGTTTTCAGCTTTGTCAGCAGCAGTATCCACTCGACTGGAATCAGGAATGTGTAATATACAGTCGAATATGACCTATCGTATGTCGAATGTGCAATCGAACGCTTTGTTGTCCAATCAGTGACCAATCTCGTTGCCCTCTAGCTCTTGACGGTCTCGCCCCATATATAATATATTACATATCCTTGGCTCCGGCGCATGGTAGATTATCAATTATATTAAATATTCAATATTCTTATTGATGTTGAATACAATATCGAATATACAATATTGACAGACACAGTCAGTGATAAAGAAATTTCGGCCTCGAACCTGATAATATCTACTTCAGATTACAATTTTCGAATGCGGTTTTATTGGCGTTCAAACTTCTTTTTAAAAGTGATAGGGGAAACTGGGGTTTGATTGGGTTAAGAGGAATATAGATAGACATATTCTAAAATAGGGCGTGGATAAGGGCTTGAGGGGTGATAAGTGACATCTACTGTCGTGTGTCAACTCTGTGTCATGTCATCTCATGTCATGTCACCTCGAAGTCTTTTTATAAAGACAATCCCGAAGGGCGTGGTTTTTTCTTTTTCTTTTTCTTTAAAGAACTATGCATCGTCCTTCATCGTGTGTTGCTCCTGCTGACCTGCTCTCTTGCTTTCGTGTTTCTTTGCGATGAGGCAATTTTTTGAGCCAATGAGCTGCTGATGCTGAGTATGAGTGATGCTGAGTGTAATGTGAGTGTCAGCGTTTCACGAAATTCGCAATCTGCTTTCTTCCGGGAAAGATTTTTCATATTAGCAAATAGTCATTCAGTAATATAGTGATGCTGAGTGTAATGTCATGTCATGTCACATAAATGTCGTTTATGGGGCAAGGATTGGACAATAGCTGATGACTGTAATCCTGATCTGTAAATCCGATTTATAGAGGTAGATGGCCGTCAATCGGAACTGTCCGTGGATCGGAACTACAGTGTTAAGCCAGTGTTAAGCACTCAAAATAGTGGTTTTAAAGCATATAAATTCCAGAAAACGCAAAATTGTGATGGGATATAGTTATATTTTCGCATTTATATATACATATATAATTTCCTCTTGAGATTGCGAACACGTGGATACCCTATTTATTTACGTTTCATAATATATCGCGGCCGTCGTGGCAATATCAAACACATGTATCCGAAGAAAAAACAATGTTAAGCGACTTTCAAAGGAAACATGAGGAAAAAGCTTGTTAACAGTGGTGCTTAACAGTGGTGGTTCCGATTCATGGACATCGCCTAAAATACCCTATGTCACATTAGAATGAATATCTTGAAGAGGAAAATCGTTTTTCATAAACGGTTTTTGGGGCGTTATAAACGGTCCAAAGCTCTACAATTGAGGAAAAAATTGAGTATATTCCATAAAATTCACTATATATAGTGGTCTCTGAAAAAAAAGGTTCCGATTGACGTCCCTCTACCTCTAGTAACACTTGAAGGGTTCGGCTTCGCGGACTAGGTCTTCAAAAACTTGCAAGCGCAGCGCACAACTTCCCTGACGAGATATCATCACGATATGAACTGAAAATGCTGTCGCTGCTCTATCTACCCTAAGACCAACCAAGCAGTTAGAAAATGGATCCGACGCCTTCACGAGTTGAAATGCCGGAGGCAGTAACGGTTGCCTTAACACTTCCACAGGAGGTACGCTTGTTGATGCGCTAGATGCAGTCAAGAACGGTTCGCTCGCACGAGGAGCTTGATGATATCCGGTGTTCTAATCACGTGCTTATACGTTGTGTTGCAAAGGTGACTGACAATATTTTCAAACGATTGGACATGGAAGACCTCCTGGCAGCTTCCTCCACCTGCAGGTAACACGAGGCTTAGAGCTATCCGGTAGCTCTCAGTCTAGATCAGTAGCTCTCAAGCTAGTTTGCGATCTCTCACGTTGCGATCTCTATGCACGGCGATGCACGACTGTGCAACTCTGCAAACAATACCCACAGAACAGGGTGTTTCCGACAAGCTGTTTTTGTGCAGAACCAGAAGCAACACGAAAAGGTGAATACTTCATATAAGACGAGTCGCAGTGTGCGTAAGCGTGTGAACTTTCTTTGAGGGCATATTTTCACACGTTCGATCGCTGTGCTGTGAGTTATCATCCCGGGGATACTTGACACCCTGCTACTCTGCATGAATGGCTTGCTTCAGCCACTGAAGCGTGTTTTTACGCGACTTATTTTGCCTTGAACAGATGTTGGTTTGGACTTGCCACTGATTTCAGAAAGGGTTGGCTGGAGGAAGTTGAGGTTTGCCCTCTCGCCATGGATCCCGGCGCTCGCCCTTAGACTTGAATTTGTGACTTAAGTGTACCTTGGCTACCACAATATGAGCACAAGGGGGACACGTGTGCAAGCTGTTTTCTTAAAATAGACGAGTGAAGAATTTTGGTGTGGTGGTTTCCGCGCGAAGCTATCTAAAACGTCGAAAGGCATTTCAATGTATCCCTGAGCAATCATCTGAAAGCCTCATATTTTGCTAGCAATGGGAGCGGGGAAAGTGCGCCTGAATATTTTTATTTATCACAACAGGAGACCAAAGGTTATTTTGTGCCAGATTGAGCCCTTCCAAGGTTGAAGCTCAAATACTTTTATGATCAGTACGCTGGGATATAGATGCGCGTACAAAATGTGACAACGTCCTATATAGCTATCGGATACCTTCATAGGTTCGCCGCTTGAAACGTCATTCATCTTTCGAATGAACGTCAATGCGGGTTGTTCTGTCCCGACCGGAACTAGCCGAGATACATCGTAGAATTCCTGCAAGCCTAAAGTGTATATTTTCAATATTTGATTTAAAACGGTACACCTTTGTGATATAACGCAGCTTTTGATTATGCTCGTTATGTCTTCCTCAACTTTTGCTCGTTTCGACGACGTTCACAACACAATCGTTTGTGGCAAACAAGGGTTTAGGACAAGGCTACATATGTCTACATAGTAACTACCAGAATGCTAGCGAATATATATACGGAGTTTCGACAGTGAAAGGAGTCCAACATATCCTGCATCTTGCAAAGCTGCATCACTCCCGGTAATCTTTGAGTCGCTTTAAAAACGCGGACAAACCACCACCAGAACTTCACATCCACTGCCGACGGAGGAGGAGCCTTCTTCGAATGCGACACGCAAACCGAGTCCACCGGAATATATAGTTATTCAAAACTTGACCTAAAGCGGTACTCCCAAACCACCCCAACGAGTGTCACCCTAGGATGGATATCATTGTGGGCTGGTCCTAATTTGCCAAGGAGTCCCCGACTCTTACCCCACCATACGGGGGGAGCCAGTCTCTCCTTGTTTCACCCCTCGCCTTGAGTGACCCTGTCACTGCCACTTTCTTTGTCATCTGTCACTGCACTGTTCGACCGTCACTCACCGATAAAACCCCTAAGTATTGTTAGATATATTTCTTTTGCTCTTCACATCTCATTGCCAACAGGCACGCTGCATAGCATTTCATTTAAAATAGCTTTCTTCTTACATGCTCGTTTTAAGTGTGTGAGAGAAAATCTCTTTTTGAAATGTCTTCTCTAGGCTGATTCTCGGCTTCACATGCTTTTTTAGGCTGATGCACAGCTTCTAAGGCAAAATGTTTAGAGTCTTCTACGTTGGGTGGGTAGGGAAGGCAAAAGAACAGAGCTGCGAATTCCCATGGGCGGAAATCCTAAATATTGTCGTGTGTAAAGCCTTAAGATCTAACGCAGCTGCTGATTTGATCTAACGGCTCAGAAAACTCTGATCGATCTACCGGCACAGAAACCTCTAAAAGTCCGCAGGCTCCAATTTAACCATTTCTTTTGCTCTTCACATCTCATTGCCATGTAACAGAGATCATTAGGCACACTGCTCTGTGCCAAGCTGCCGTTGCTGCTGCTGCCGCCATCTCGGAGTGGTCCACCCGAAGTACTTCTGTGCTCGGTCGTCGGGAACATGTGCTCGTCGGGAACAGCTGCCGGGCCAATGTAGGAGTGGATGGCAGAGGACAACTGAGACCAACCGCCCAGGAAGCAACACTTCTCAAGCGCCGCGCCCACAGCCCACGGGTACAAGCCCCCTTGCGGGTGTTGTGGCCAGAGAAGTGGCCCCCTTCCGGAGGGACACAGCCCAGCCTCCCCGATACCAACTGCACCCAGCCATTAGCTTGCGCCGACTGGAGCTTCCCTTGCTCCCACGGCAGCCTCCCACGGCAGCCTCCAGTAGTTGCCCTGCACTTCCGATCCCGTCACCGGGCGCTGACTCCAACAGGCATCCCGCACCTGATGCCAGTGCTGCAGGAGTTGCACAAGCCCCGCCACCCCCGTTGCGGGGATGGTGAGCCTCCTTCTCAGGCGCACGTGCCCCCTGCCCTTCTCCTTATGGAGAACCTGCGCATGGAGACGCCCGTCTCTGGCCGGCCGAAGGTGACGAAGGCAAACACCACGTAGGTGCACGCCCTGAGTAGCTCCGTAGCTGCCCGGCCCACCGGCTCCAGCCCCAGCCCGTGCTCGTGCACCGCCGAGACATGGCTGGCTGGCAGCCAGGTCCGCACCGTCCGCTCCTCACCCGCGGCTTCAGCCAGCACATGGAGGCGGGACATGCCCTTCACTGCGCTGGAGATCGCCCGGCCCTTGGCAGGCCCGGGAAACCCCATGTCCTCGTGGTAGTTGTTGATGGCGGACAGGTAGGGCTGCATGTTGGAAACCTTTACCGTGCCCTTGTCCAGCATGTGAGCAATGTACAACCTCACCGTGGCCCCCGTTGTCACGGAGAGCCACTTACCCCACACTAAGGTGGGGGGCCTGTCTCTTGTTGTCCCCCTTCGGAGAGGAGTGTCACACGCAGGATCAATCATCGGTAGCTCGGAACACACAGAAGCATAAAACCCCCTAAGCCTTTTATGTTATTATCCTCCCATCTCACAGATGGTACCGCTATTGGGTTGTGAACCCGAGGCATTGGTTGAACGACTAGTATCGGCAGAACGAATGATGCGTTCGCCATATGATACCCGCATGCTTGTTCCGCACATGCTAGAAGCGAAGATGATTTCTTCTCCGAACCGTTCGGTACTTCAAGATAGCATCTTGCTTCGCCATCCTCGAGTCCGACATGCGGCCTCTCGATGACAGGTGTCATTCAAGTCTTTCCTTGAATAAATGACAGATGATGTGACTTTTCATCTCGATGACATGTACAGTCATAGTCGACCGTACTGACGACTGTCTGTCATTATAATATATGACATGACTCGACATGACATGACATGGTATGACATGTCTGACAGGTATGACACGTATGACGTGTATGACAGGTATGACACATGTGTCATCGGTCATAACCCTGACAGATCTCCCCTCTTAAAAGAGTTGTGACCTCACAACGGGCATACCTTTGTATATGTCTTTGATGTCTTTGTTGTTGTTGCTTCTGCTGGTACCAGTCTTCTTACACCGATTTGAGGCGTCCCTCATGGTGTTTTTAGGATTTTGGGGGGAACTGAGTCCACTTTAGTCCCTCACCTTAGCAGGCTAATGCCTTACAATTCTTAGGATGTAGCCCCCTTTGAATTGCGTATCGTATTGCAGAGTGACGATTCAAGGTTCAATGAATTGCGTTTCGTGATACAGATTGACGCTGGATTACTGATTGATCCACACGTATCGTGTTTCAGAGTGACGATTCAAGGTATCCGAGGTTTACGTTACGGATTATTTGCGCTAGCCGTCGTCGCTTTTGCGAACGATGATCCCACGATTTAACAATTTATAATCGCACGATTCTCGGCCTTATATATATATATAACTGATCGTTTGCTGTTCGTTTCCACAGTTATTATATATTGTGCACCCAACCCTTCCTCCCCTCTTGAAGCAACTTCGGAGGTTCACAGGCGGTCATGGGGAGCCCTTTGGATGTTTCCGGAGTTATTTCACCGGGGGCTTGTTTTAATGCAAACGGAGTGGCCCTGCTTAACGGGATTGGACTTATAATCCTTTACCCGGTCTGCTCAACTCCTCAATTATTGGTCCAGTACGCACGCTTTGACGAACATCTGTCGCGATGAGTGAGAGTGGATTCGCCACGTACTAATGTGAAATTTATTTTAGTTATGTTTGTCAGGCATAACTTAGGATCACAACTCCGTCTACCTCAGTCGATGTCTACGGTAGCTTCGGATGACTGGCCATAGAATCCGATGACTAACCACGGTCTTGGTAAAGGTAGCATTTAGCAGTTTTTATTTATTGTTACGGATCGAAAGATGACAGACGCCCGCGGTCGCGATGTTGGTACGTCGTCGTCGATGTCACACGCATAGTCGATCATCGATCTGTAACATATCCGATCTGTACGAGTACCACTGAAATGCGCGAAAGGATCATCATCCTCCGCGTAGCTCAGTTGGTTAGAGCGTCGCACTAGAGAAGCGAACGTCACGGGTTCAAATCCCGTCGTGGAGCATTTCCGCCCCATGACGATATATGATTTGACCCGGCTCGTACAGTGAAAATCCCCGCACCGATTTCAAACCCTAACATTGGTATCGAAGCGACGGTTCGGAAACCGCCTCAGATGTAACGGCATAAGGCACACGATGTGACCTACGCTAAGATCGCGTATGCTCGGGCACGGCGATGTGACCTGCGCTACGATCGCGTATGCATGGGCACGATGTGACCCGCGCTGATGACGTGGATTCGGGCTGCATCCCAAGAACTGCGATGCACCTTCGGTGCGATGGGCTGCATCCCAAGAACTGCTACCCAGCTTCATCGCAGGCTGCCACGTCATCACATCTGAGGTCGGACCTCTGAAAAGTAACTCGACACGGATGTCGTGAGGTCACGACACTTTAAAGAGGGGAGATATGTTACGGATCGAAAGATGACAGACGCCCGCAGTCGCGATGTTGGTACGTCGTCGTCGATGTCACACGCATAGTCGATCATCGATCTGTAACAGTCCGATCTGTACGAGTACCACTGAAATGCGCGAGAGGATCATCATCCTCCGCGTAGCTCAGTTGGTTAGAGCGTCGCACTAGAGAAGCGAACGTCACGGGGTCAAATCCCGTCGTGGAGCACTTTCGCCCCATGACGATATATATGATTTGACCCGGCTCGTACAGTGAAATCCCCGCACCGATTTCCAAACCCTAACATTTATCCACAGATATGATATCTCGCATGTGTGCGTATCTGTGCAAGGGTATGATTTTGTACAAGGCTCACTACACCTTTAGCAAGGAAGGATCAATTTCCCGCTTCTATGCAACATAATGATACAACATTAAGAGCAAGGTATATAGATGATCGACATGTATTAGTATATATTACAAGAAGTAAGGGCAAAAGGCTTAATATAATGTTTAGCCTTCATAGGCAGCTATCATGTCTGCTGCATTGGCCAGCTGTGTGGCTTTGACCCAGGTGTCATGCTCAGGGCCGTAGCCTGCATATCGCACTAAGTAGTACTTGACACCTCTAGTGATCTTATCTGAGAGTATATGTGATATCTCAAACAGTGGGTGCCCTTCTTCGGTGATCATCTGTGGCAGAGGCAAAGGTGCTTGGATCGAGTCGTTATACAGCTCTATTCTGGATACAGGCTGTACCGGATGGATACGGATATCGAGGTCTCCGAAATCTAACTCGTATGCGCGCCCATGGCTTAGCACTTTGGATATAGTAAACGGCCCAATATATGGCTGCTTGAAGTGTCTGCCTGCCTCTGTCAAACCAGTCCATTGGATAAACTCGGTCCGTAAAAGAACTTTCTGCCCTACTGCATATTGCCGGGGCATGTGAGTCTTATTGAATCTGGCTTGGCTAATTTCTGCTGCTCGCGGAAATGTTATCTACCGCATTGGCATGTACAGCCGAGTACTGGTCAAAATGATCTCGAATAGCATTCTGTATTGGAACAGGAGCTTCTAGCGGAATAGTGATTGCCAGGTCATGAGGCGAAAGTGGCTGCGCCATCGAGTCGAGATAGAATGGTGAATAACCAGTAGATGCAGAAACTGTGTTGTTAATTGCAAACTCCGCCAGAGGCAACTTGTCCTCCCACGAATTGGCTGAAGTATCATTGCAACAACACCTGTGGATGGAAAAATACCATCTAATCAGTTTATAAACCAGAGGATGGTGAATATCGAATCAACAAATTGAAAAGTACCTAAGGATATCCTCAATGAAGGCATGGCTCCTCTCATTGGCTGCATTCGACTGTGGATGGTGTGAAGACGTCATAGACAATCTCGTACCAGTAGATTTCCACAGTGTTTGCCAGAATGTAGAGTGAATCTGGGGTCTCGATCTGAGATGATGTTCCTCGGAAGACCATGGAGCTTGAAGATATGCTGCATATATATCGAAGCAGTATGCTGAGCAGTCCAGGTCATGCTGAAGGGAATGAGATGACAGCGATGAGAGAATTGGCACATTACCACAAATATATTGTCGTGCCCATTAGTGGTGATAGGCAGGTCAGTAATCCAGTCAAGAGATACATCAAGCCATTTTGTCTTAGGCACACAATATCGTATATGTGACTGACCATAAGGTTTGTGTCGCCTCGTTTTCTGGCGTTGACAAACGGGGCACTCCCGAATGTACTGGATGGCTGCCGTCGTCATTCCTGGCCAATAATATCGGCTACGCAGTAGATGAAGCATGCGATTTTTGCCTACATGACCAGAAATGGTGGCTGAGTGGCACTCATGAAGGAGAATGTGGCGAAGCTGTGAGATCTCACCGTCATCTGTAGGGACCTTGGCTGTAGGTGGAATGTACAGCTGTCTGCCATATATGGTCTTGCGATAGATCAACCCCTGAATGAGCCCGAAGCTGCTGACTGGCTGTGATGAAGTCGATGATGTCAGCTTAGCCAATATAGTCTGTGCAAATGTGTCACGATCATACTGGGATATAATGATGTCGTGAAGCTGATGAGCTGATGAAGAAGATATAAGAGCAATGAATGTAGGATCTGCAGATGGTATGACTGGAACCTCGCTGATGTCTATATGTTGCAGACAATCAGTGAGTTCAAAGAGTGCAGAGATACGAGCAGTGTCAACAACGGAGCCGGACCGTCTTCGACGGAGCCCGCCTTCGGCGGGCTACGACGTAGCCGGATCCCACCTTCGGCGGGATCCCTACGGATACGGTCCGGGCCGAAGCCCGCCTTCGGCGGGCTACGACGTAGCCGGATCCTGCCTTTCACCGGATCCCTTGGATACGAGCATTTTTCGGAGCCTCGTGAGATGTTCTTTCATAAATAAAGTTAACGTGAAGCGCAAATCAAGGTTGGGCTTGCGCGAGGGCGCTTCATGCAAAAAGATTCCAGATTCTAGATCGCGAGATATAGGCGATTTAAGTATGCGCTTAGGTATGGTTAAGTATGGGCGAAACTCGAGCGGTATCGACCATAACTTTGCCATATCGTGACCAATTTCATCCCTGAAGTGCGCAATGCGTTCACATAGGTCTAGGGGACATCTTTATCGAATAAAAAGGTTTTCAAAAGTTTTTGCACGTAGCACGCATCCCCGCGCAAGCCCAACCTTGAAATGATCAGCGTGCGGTACTGTATATATTATCATGAGGGGGTCTTGCGATGATCGGATGATGTATCAATATTAATATAGGCGGATTATTTAAGAGTTTGGTAAGGATTATTTAAGAGATTGGTAAGGATTCGTTGTTTAAGACTTCTTTGCCTAGGCTATATATTAATTATTCACCGTAGAGTACAGGTATGGCGTCGTTCACCGTAGATGACGATATTTCTTGCAGTCTGCTGTCGGCAGATAATGCTATTCACAGTAGATAAAATGGTGATATTCACTGCAAATAATGATACTCACTACACGTGATGATATTCACTAAACTATTTTGCAGATGATCGGCGCTGTACCAAAAGAAAAACGCTTCTTTTAGTCTTACACATCAATATTCACTAACAATGGTCAATGGACCATGTATATGTAACTACATAACTCTGACTTCAAAACAATTTAGTACGATACAACCCCCCTTCTTCTGGTTGGTCCTCAGTCTCTAATCAAATGAGATGCCTCAGCAGCAGTGTCAACAAAGGAGCCGGGCCGTCTTCGACGGATACGGATACGGTCCGGGCCGAAGCCCGCCTTCGGCGGGCTACGACGTAGCCGGATCCCGCCTTCGGCGGGATCCCCACGGATACGGTCCGGGCCGAAGCCCGCCTTCGGCGGGCTACGTCGTAGACGGATGCCAACGAAATAGCGGACCCGTCTCCGTCTCCGCGGATTAACCCGTCTCCGTTGTTGACACTGGATACGAGTGAGTGCGTCTGCAACCTTATTCTTCTCGCCAGAAATATGCTCTATTCGGAAGTTGTACTCGGAGAGCTCATCCAACCACCTCGCCTGTTTGGGGCTTAGTGTGGATTTAGACTGGAAATAAACCAGTGGCTGAGCGTACAATAGTCTCAGGAGCTCCCAACAAGATGTGGCGAAAGAATCGGAAGCCCTCCACAATGGCAAATAGCTCGATCTCAGGAATAGGCCAACGTCTCTGTGTATCGGAGAGAGTGACGCTGTGATAGCCACATGGCTTCATACCTTTTCCTTGATCCTGAAGTATCACTTGACCAACGTGTGTGCCTGATCCATCGACCTCCATAATAGATGGCAGTTTCTGATCTGGAAGCTGTAGTACTGGAGCATTGCAGATGGCACTTTTGAGGTTATCAAATGCCTGCTGCTGCTCAGATTCCCAGACAAACTCTGCATTATCTTTAAGGAGACGATTGAGCGCGCGGTTCGGCAATCTTGGAGAACTTTGGTATGAATCTCCTAAATTGACCGACCATGCCCAAGAATGACCGAAGGGATGACTTGCCATCTTTAGCCATACGGCGTAGAGGCTGCTTTCCAACGGTAGGACCATAAGACACTGGAGGCTGCATTGCCATGACTGCTCGGATTCTGTCTTCGATGATGGATAAGCCTGCTTCAGAGATGTGATGTTTGATAAAGTCTATAGATCTGACGAACAACTCCACCTTGGAAGGCCTGATGAAGAACTGGTGATCTCTGCAACGCTGGAGAAACTGTCGGACATGACTCACGTGGCTGTCAAAGTCCGGACTGTATACGATAGTATCATCCATGAAAATGACAAGGAACCGATCGATGAAGTCGAAGTAAGAATGCCCGATTTCCTACACGTAAAGCTGTTGCAGGAGCATTGGTCAATCCGAAAGGCATAACTGTCCACTCATAGGAACTGTATCTGGTGCGAATAGCTGTTTTGTGAATGTCATCTGGATGTATAGGGATCTGATGGAAAAACTGATTGAAGTCAAATCTGCTAAACCATCGTGCACCTTTTAGCTGTTCAAGAAGGGTGTCGTGAGGTGGCAATGGATACGTGTCCTTAATTGTGATGATCACAGCACATCCTCCACTTCCCACCTGGCTTAGGAGCGAAAATGATAGGACATCCATATGGAGATGATGACGGACGAAGGATACCCAAGTCGACATATTTGATGATCTGTCGTTTGAGCTCTTCCATCATGGGCACTGGTATGGTACGTACTGGCTGCGATGGCGGCTTGTGCCCAGGTTCAATGTTGATTCGATGATAACCACCTTCAAACCGTTCTGGCCTATGACCAGCTGGAAGATCCTCCTGGAATATGTCTGAAAAGTCTTCCCTCATTTGATCACGTGCTGCTGTGACCTCTGGGTCTTCCATAGTGGTGTCTGAGTCTGCTGCTGCGAAGACCAGTTCACCATCGACCTCTGAGAGAAAGAAGAGATAAGCTACGGCTTCTTCAGCCGAACCACTGGATCGAATACGACGTAGGTGCTTTCTCATGGTGGTGGCACCGACCAATTCCATTTCAGGAAGGCCATCTGAGCCTGGAGTCTGTTCAACTCTGGATAATACTGTGCGAACACTGGAGCCTGATGAGTGCTTCCTAGTGATCGTCAGATTTTTGGACTGGAAGTCAATGTGTGGATTTCTCCTCTCCAACCAATCTTGACCCAGGATGACAGTGAAGGGTTTCATGTCAATGATGTAGAAATCCTTTGTGCCCTTATACTTACCCAGCGTGAAGGTAGCATTGGAAAGATAGGATGTGCAAGGTAGTTGGCTTCCTCCAGCCAATCCCACTGAGAATGATGAAGAATCTGTGGGTGTTATACCAAGCTGAGCAGCAAACTGTCTGTCGATGCGGAAAGACGATGTAGCCCCTGGATCTACCAAGATGTGAGTACTCTGTCCAAATACTTTCCCTTTGTACAACAACAGCTTCTTCTGTGATTTCAGCTGTGCTGTCTGAGACTGCATCTGTGCGATGTGCTCTGAGGGAGTGTCCATTTGCTGAAACTGTAATGTCAGACTGGAAAGGACTTCTTCGGAGATACTCTCAACCCGGCCACTTGCTTCAGTGGCATCTTCAGGCTGATTTACCTCGAGGGTGCTCTCAACACTGGTACCTGTGCAGTACCCTGAGAGTTTCCCTGAGGAGCAGGGTAGATATCTTCCGCGGAGGTGACTCGGCCCGCATCGGGAATCCACTTCGGCCACATTTCGGCCCGTCTCGGCCCGAACCCAAAATTGCCCGCCGCACGCGCAAAATTTTAACTTTAAGTATGACAATTTGTCAAAAATCGATAAAATTTTGGAAATTTATTGATTTTCCCCTCAATGCGACTCGGCCCATCCGCAACTTTTCCTTCGGTCCGCCTTCGGCCCGGGCCTCCGTGACACGGCCCCGGGCCGGCCAATCCCAGGAAGATATCTTTCCTGCTGAGGAGCTGGAGCTGAAGCTGGAGCTGGAGTTGCAACTGCTGCATTGATGCTGTGCTGACTCTTTAACTCCTTAACCAGGGTGTTGATTGTATTGATGAGTTTGCCGGACTCATTTTTAGCACCCTGATTCTGTTGCTGCTGTCTCCTGAAAGGATTCTGAGCTGGTGGCTTGCCTTGTATGGCTTTTCCATCTGGGGTCTTGGTGGAGAAACAATCCTTTGTGGCGTGATTGGTACGACCACAACGTTGGCAAGGCTGAGAAGGATTCTGTGCTTTTCCTTTCCCTTTACCTTTGCCTTTTCCACCTTTCCCTTTGCTCCGATTCTGATTGGCATTTGAGTTATGACTGCCATTCTGGCTCTGATGTCCAGTTCCTGTTGGATTTGTCATATGGCTTTCTGCCACGCCCCTTGTCCTTGTCCTTTTTGACTGGGCCTCCTGATGACTGCTCCTTCTGCCCCCGATAGTGAAGGGTTTCTGACTGCTTTGAATGAACAACATAATTCAAGTCGAGCAGTATCTGTGTGGTTTGTGGCCACGACAGATTATTCCTTTCATTCTCTGTTAGGAATCTTAACTGGAACTGTCTGCGGAGATCAGGGTCCATGTTGCTGACAAATCTGTCCTTTATTAACACATCGTTCAGATCAACTGCTGCTAAAGCAGCCAGTGCCGTAAACGTGCGCAAATAGTCTGAGAAAGTCTGGCTCCCTTGAGTCAGTGCCATCAGGTGTTTCTTAGCCACTGATCTTTTATGGGGGTTGCCAAATTGACTGAGGAAAATCCTTCTGACCCTCTCATATGTGGCATCCGGTTGCTGTGCCACGACCTGGAAATAGTGTCGGTCATTGTTTTGGATGAGAGTCAGGAATACTGTGATCAGGTCCTTGTCTGGAACTCCTGGATAAGTGAACTGGAAGTATCGGTCCACTGTGTCCAACCAAACTTCTGCGTCCTGTCCTGCTTTAAATTCCTTAGGTGGTGTCATTTTCACCTTTGGAACCAAAGTGGGTGGAGTTGGTGCTGGAACAGAATCATCATCAGGATCTGTAAAAACTATTGGAGCATTGTCTTCTGTATACTCATCTTCTGGTTCCTTTGGTTCATTCTCAGGATCCTTATATCTGCTCATATCGGGCCTCATGCGACTGATATTGTCGAAGTACCCTATCTGGTCGAATCTGGTCTGAGTATTGTCATAACCAGCGATCCACTTGGGAACCTTGAACCGACTGAATGAATCATATGAGCCTAAGATGTCAAAGAACCATGTTGCTGGATCTGGATTGATGGCTGGGATTTCTGGTTCTTCCTCTTCTGCCATCTAAGAAACAAAACACAACACCAAAGATGCCTTCAGCTAACTGAGTGTGTGTGCTGGTATATATATATAGTATATATATCTATGTTATATACATATAGTATATCTGTATGTTTATATACATGTAGTATATTTGTACATTATAATGAGGTAATTATGTATATATATCCACCTTCTTCCCCCCTCAAGGAAGTGTGAACATAAGGCAGTTGTCAGTTGCCCTTATACCTCATGATATAGCATGCAGTCCTTATAGGAAGCAGGTGTTACAGTTTTAGGGTTGCAGCCCTGCAGTCTTTGGGTTGTAGCCCTGCAGTTTTTGGGTTGTCGCCCTACAGTTTTTGGGTTGCCGCCCGAATATTGTCATGTCCGTGCTGATTTCAGCATGACAAATATGCCAAACACGAAGTGTTTTCTATTATATAGGTGGCATTTAGGGTATGTTACGTTACAGTGACCCTTATCCCCCACAGTGATGTTAGGGTGTTACTTGCCATCAGTAACCCTAAAATATGCTAAATTAAAGCAGTATAAACATTTTGCAAAGATATTTAAGCAAAACTGCATTTAATTTTTCACTGTGTGTCACGTGGTTTTTTAGAGGTACGTTACACCCCTGACACACACACGTGATTTTAAGGGTGTTATAGGGTGTTACAAGTGCTGAATCAATCAGGGAATATTTATTGATAGCTGAATAATCAGATCAGCGAAAAAAATCAACCCGATTTTTTCATTTTGAAATCATGCGTGTGGAATTTTTACGCATTTCGTTACAGCCAATATGTACACCCCTATATATTACACACCTAATATCTAGGGTGTTACACGAGATATGACCATGGTCATTATGTTTTTCTGATACCTTAATAGGTATAAAATCATAATTTGAAATAAAATGGGGTCGAAATTTCAATTTTGAAATTTATCGCCAACGATTTTCACCCATTTTGTACCTTTTTGGCCATTTATTATATTGCCACAGTAATATATCTCGATGTGTGTGGAAGCTGCAAGTTACGGAGGTACTGCAACTTACTTCACTTTTGCACATGATAATTTTCATGGCATAATAGTGAATATCTGAGCCGTCGCATACCCCCGCGTCGGAAAATGCATAATGGATGATCATGGACGATATTGGACACGAAGTGGGAACTGAATCCGCGCGATCGAGATGTCATCAGACCTGAGACAGGTCGTCATCGTCTCTTCGCCGGATCCGAGGTGCCACCGCTCCTAGGTGCACATGCGATGGTAAAACTGCGAACGGAAGGTCAAAGGCAAAGGGAAAGGCAAAGGGTTAGCGGCAGTGGGAATAGTTTTCAGAAGCATATGAAAAGTATTCTAGTGCTTCTGAAAACTATTCCTAGTTCTTCTATATCCTAAACGCTTTGCCTTGCCTTTTACCGCTGCCCGCGACCGGCAAGCATCTTTGAAACTTCCGAGTTTCAAAGATGCGTTTTGTATTTTGGGTGCACCCTAATTTTACAAAACGGCCGAGCGCTTCCCGTTTGTGCGGGTTATTCACATTTATTCCATGGAATATTTCATATGAATTAACACACATGCACACGCAGGGGAAACCCTCGGCTGCTTGGCATCTTTGGGTTTGGGTTTGTGTTCGAACCCAAACCCAAACCCAATATATCTGCCTTAGAAATAAATTGCGCGTTGGGCGCACAGGTAACTTGAAGCCTTGAGCTTCAGGTAACTTAAAGATATATTTCTTGGAAGTATTTGTGCCAAGTTTCGTGCTCTAGGATGCACGGTAAGCCCTCGGCTGTTTGGCATCTTTGGGTTTGGGTTCGAATCCAAACCCAAACCCAAAACATCTGCCTTAGAAATAAATTGTGCGTTTCGCGCGCAAGTAACTTGAAGCCTTGATCTTCAGGTAACTTAAACATATGTATCTTGGAAGTATTTGTGCCAAGTTTCGTGCTCTAGGACGCACGGGAAGCCCTCGGCTGTTTGGCATCTTTGGGTTTGGGTTCGAACCCGAACCCAAACCCAATATATCTGCCTTAGAAATAAATTGCGCGTTTCGCGCACAAGTAACTTGAAGCCTTGAGCTTCAAGTAGCTTAAATATAGGTATCTTGGCAGTATTTGTGCCAAGATTCGCGCTCTAGGACCCACGGTAAGCCCTCGGCTGTTTGGCATCTTTGGGTGTGGGTGTCACGTTCGAACCCAAACCCAAAACATCTGCCTTAGAAATAAATTGTGCGTTTCGCGCACAAGTAACTTGAAGCCTTGAGCTTCAGGTAACTTAAAGATATGTATCTTGCAAGTATTTGTGCCAAGATTCGTGCTCTAGGACGCACTGAACGCCCTCGGCAGTCTGGCATCTTTGGGTTTGGGTTCGAACCCAAACCCAAACCCAATATATCTGCCTTAGAAATAAATTGCGCGTTTCGCGCACAAGTAACTTAAAGATATGTATCTTGGCAGCACTTGTGCCAAGATTCGCGCTCTAGGACCCACGGTAAGCCCTCGGCTGTTTGGCATCTTTGGGTTTGGGTGTCACGTTCGAACCCAAACCCAAAACATCTGCCTTAGAAATAAATTGCGCGTTTCGCGCACAAGTAACTTGAAGCCTTGAGCTTCAGGTAACTTAAAGATATGTATCTTGGCAGTATTTGTGCCAAGTTTCGTGCGCTAGGACGCACGGGAAGCCCTCGGCTGTTTGGCATCTTTGGGTACGTTCGAACCCAAACCCAAAGGCAAAGGCATAGGACAGTTTCGTAGATTTTGTCCCGATGCCTTTGCAACCTCGCATGCTAACTCATATTATAATGAATATTCGACATTAAAGCGTTGGATACCCCACGCCAACGGGAAGCGCTCGGCTGATTTGTTATTTGGGTATGCGCACCCAAATGACAAAAACCGCATCTTTGAAAGTCGTTAGTTTCAAAGATGCGTGGCCGATGCCTTCGTGCTTATGTGTATTTTTCATATGAAATATGCCATGGAATAAATGTGAATATCCCGCACAAACGGGAAGCGCTCGGCTGTTTTGTAATTTTAGGGTGCACCCAAAATGCAAAACGCATCTTTGAAACTCGGAAGTTTCAAAGATGCTTGCCGGTCGCGTGCAGCGGTAAAGGGCAAGGCAAAGGGTTTCTGATATATAATAAGTAGGAATAGTTTTTAGAAGCAATAGAATATTTTTCATATGCTTCTGAAAACTATTCCCCAACATGCAACCTGCTCTCGGCATACCTAGGTAATTGAACCGTTGCAATTTGTGTCGCGCTTGGTGAACTCTGGTGCACAATGTGAAAAGTTACATTCTACTGTCAAACCGCCCGTGCGATGAAAGCCCTCCTGTGACTAGGAACATCGCGCGGGCGGTATCATGCATTGTCGAATTTGTAAGATCTAATATAAATTCACTACAAATTCACTGAAGCTGATACCGCCCGCGCGATGAAAGCCCTCCTGTGACTAGGAACATCGCGCGGGCGGTATCATGCATTGTCGAATTTGTAAGATCTAATATAAATTCACTATAAATTCACTGAAGCTGATACCGCCCGTGCGATGAAAGCCCTCCTGTGACTAGGAACATCGCGCGGGCGGTTTTTTGTGTTGTTTTTTTACATGCCAAGTGCAAAAGCAAAAGTTCAGATTGTTTACTTTTTGAAACACTACCTACACAAACATGTAAAGCATAACGGATAATAATGCAAGGCTGCTTATCAATCAACCTATTTTTTTCTGAATTTTCAGCCCTGCTGGCTTTGTGCGCGTCTGTGACGTGAAGCGACCGATTACTTTCCAGACTTCGGGACCGGCCGTTTGCACCATTTTCGGGAAGACTGACCTCTGTTTATGCTGTTCGCAGGTGCTCCTATCATATCCTAAGAGTCCTACCTTATCTTTTGAGGAATCCTGTGTTAGTCTTGTATGCGGTTGTGAAAATCACTTCATTGGCCCGGCTCACTCTGTTCTTGAATCTCGACTGCTGCGTCTGAAAGTTCGTTTGCTCACCATCCTGATCTCGGGGTCCCCTCATTTTTTTCTGTTGGCGTGAACTGGTGACTGAAAGTTGCGTGCTGAGTCATTTTCGCTTGGCAGGTGATTTTCCCCTAGTCCACACCTTATGAAGTTGCAGAGCGTCTTTTCACCAGCTTGTGCTGTGCGTTGAGTATTTTTCTCATGAGAGTTGTACTACACTGTGAAAGTATTATGCATATGCTTGGGCGTAGTGTGCATTTTAAGTACACAAGATAAATGAGACGCTTGTTTTGCCACGTATTGGAAGTGCCCCCCCCTCCCCACATATTGATGTGCATTCGGTGAGAAACACGCGTGTGGCTTTAGCTGAAAAAGAGCGCCGGAACTTGTTTCGGAGATCTTAGTTTGATGCTGAGAAGCCACTGCCATAACCTGGCTGACCAGGTCCTAAAAGTACGATGTTGGGAATTGGGGCACGCACAGCAGGCAAAGGGATTGTTGATGCACAACGGATCCACGGGAATTTTCCCGTCTTGGTTTGGTGATGGAAACCTGTAAGCTGTGGTGCTAGCGGAGTGGCGGGAACGGTGTGAAGCGTCCCCGCCGTCGATTATCTTTTGGGTGAACTCCGTCCACAGTCACGCGTTCCTGACTGTCTGTTGCAACCGAGGAATTTTACTGTGGCAGTAGCTCAAATAAGAGCGCCGGGAACATTTTCCGGAGATCTCAGTGCAAATCTTAGTTGCCACTTGCATGCACAGCTTGTACACTGTGTCTTGGGAGTATACAAGACACTGCGTACAAGTTGTGCTGAAGTCCCACACAGTAAAGCATATGTTTTATATCATATTCCCCTTGGAAATTCTTTGCTTCAGGGATAGATTCTCTGCTTTGAGCTGAGTGATTATGGCTTCAAGCTCCGTGACTTTCTCCACCTGATTACCCCTTGCCCGCTCAACCGAGGCATATTGAACTCGAAGGCTTTGAAGGGAACGTGCCGTAGTTTGTGGTCGTGTTTTGTCAGGACTTTATTCCACCGGTTCGACGTCTGTATCAGCACCATTGCGCTCCGTAGCTTGTGTGCTTGAATGTTGCTTGCACCCTTTGGAAAACGGAACACTTGGTTTCCTGTTTGGCCCCATAACCAAAAGAGGGGTTCCCCGTATTTTCAAAGTGTTTAGGAGAGGACACGTATTATTAAACCTGATATTTGAAGTGTTCTCTGGAACAAACACCTACTGAGAGTGTGAACATAGGGTTTCTGACCAGAACCCTAAGCGCGTGTGGTGCACAACATGATATGGCATCACCAACATATATATCATAGCAAATACAGATATTATGCATGTTTTCAACATTATAGGGTGCCTTGTGCTTGATAAATGTTGTTCCGAAGCCTCATTTACGCAGCATGCAAATAACCATTGTCGTACGATAGTACTGGCATTGGGTACCCTGACTTTCACACATTGTTTTGACCAATATACGGCGCGGAATCAGCAAAAACGGTCATTACCATTGGATTCCTCGACATCAAGTTACCTTAGTGTGTCCTACATATAACTGATATATAAACAGTTTAAGTAAGTTAATGAACCCTAAGCGAAAATCGTTTTTAGACCCCCCGTAGGTGCGATGTGTCCTCAAAAAATAAAAACAATTCAAGAACCAACTTTTGTGTGACACTTGGATATGTTGTGGTGGGGTAAGGCAACCTTCAAAACTTCGCAAACATGACATTAAACCGTAGGCGTAAGGCTATTTGAGCCAAAATAGGCCTAAAATGCAGAAACCATCCCGAAAACGGCGGTTTTCGGGCCATATTTCTCAAAAAATTAAAAACAATTTCAAGAACCAACTTTTGTGTGACACTTGAGATATGTTGTGGTGGGGTAAGGCAACCTTCAAAACTTCGCAAACATGACATTGAACCGTAGGCGTAAAGCTATTTGAGCCAAAATAGGCCTAAAATGCAGAAAACAGCCCGAAAACAGCGGTTTTCGGCCCATATTTCTCAAAAAATAAAAAATAAATCAAGAACCAACTTTTGTGTGACACTTGGATATGTTGTGGTGGGGTAAGGCAACCTTCAAAACTTCGCAAACATGACATTAAACCGTAGGCGTAAAGCTATTTGAGCCAAAATAGGCCTAAAATGTGGAAAACAGCCCGAAAACAGCGGTTTTCGGGCCATATTTCTCAAAAAATAAAAACAATTCAAGAACCAACTTTTGTGTGACACTTGGATATGTTATGGTGGGGTAAGGCAACCTTCAAAACTTCGCAAACATGACATTAAACCGTAGGCGTAAGGCTATTTGAGCCAAAATAGGCCTAAAATGCGGAAAACAGCCCGAAAACAGCGGTTTTCGGCCCATATTTCTCACAAAATAAAAACAATTCAGGGTAACTTTGTGCTGACACTTGGATATGTTGTGGTGGGGTAAAAAAGTGTTCATTTATTGTCGCAAGGGGTTAGGACCTTATGACCCCCTCCCCCGGCGGACAAAAGCACCTCTCTCCCGGGTGACGGCATCTCTCGGCCCACCCCAGCGGACAAGAAACAAAAAATCTCACTTTATGCGACAATTAATGGAACAGCCACAAAAACCTTCGGGCGAGCTTCATAAACATGACATTAAACCGTAGGCGTAAGGCTATTTGAGCCAAAATAGGCCTAAAATGCGGGAAACAGCCCGAAAACAGCGGTTTTCGGCCCATATTTCTCACCAAAAAAAAAATCAAAAACCAACTTTTTTCGTTGTCTTAGAATTCATCCCTTAAATTCTAGCGACTTTCAAAACTTCCTAACGTTGAATTATGCATGTGACCACTTTGTGACGGCATAGGGAAATGCGACGGCTCATCTCTGATTGTCAACATCTGTGGTTGATCATAAATATGGGTTTTACTGATTTGAAACCCATGGAAGTTAATTGTCTATTGGGGATACGGTGGGGTAACCCACCGTAACGAGGCGTTACGGTGGGTTAACCATACCCTAAGGTCTTAGCTATTTATTATCATTCTGAAGCATTATATCGGGTCATACACGTGACACACATTGCCTTTAGACTCATATCCACCATGTGAAATGGAAAATATACCGCTAGATCGCCGACAGGGTAGAAAAAACTTGCCACCGCAAGCGAAAACAACGAAACACCCTGAAAAATACATATTCAGTGCATTTTTCAAGCCATACCCCCTCGTGCAAACCGCCTCAGAATTTCGTCTATAATCAGATGATAACTGAACCCCATCTAAGAGAGGTTCCCTAGGTGTCATAGATGATAGAAAAATTCTAATATGCATGTTCCAGATGCGATCTGCGTTCTTAAAATCTACCCATAGATGAAAAAATGGGTTAACCCACCGTAAGGATTTGGGGCATTTTTCTGCTTGACCCCTTGGTACTAGGGCGCATATAAGACACACCTATACGATATGTATCGTATTTTTTGCAACTCTATGCATTAATATAACCCCTAAGGTGTGTAAAAAAGCATGGGTTTGCCAAGTTGTCACAATATGCTAGCACCAGCATGCGGTTTCCGAAAACCTCTTACGGTGGGTTAACCCACCGTAAGGTGCGCCCAATAGACATAATTCACTTCCTGGTGATTTATAGGTGTATCAACTTGTAAGCGGATTGGCCATTTTAGTGATAACTTGTCAGAACCTATGATATATTTGGGCATATGGCTGTGCACTAAGAGTATATCAAAGTGATATCTCTAGATTCCAAATATATCAGGACACAGCTTGATAATAATCTAAGCAGTTTAACACAACACAATGTGTGTGTGTGTCCACAACAACCTATGTCAGTCAGTTCAATATATAAGTTCTGATCTGAGTAGGTACATGCTTTTTGTGCAGATCATTACTGAATCAATTGTCACAATGCATTGAGGTTGTTTGTTCTTGCTCCAGCGATAATGAAAAGGTATGGACAGTGTTCAGCAGTTACCAGCTGCATTGTGAACACCGTATACTGCCTTCGGGTCTGGAGATATTCTCAATCCAGCCCTTCAGCACGTAGTTTTATCCTGTTACCTTAACTATCGCCATCACTGACATCCAACACGCACATGTGTTTGTTGGATGGTATCTATATTATCATACACATAGTTGATATTATAGTTGATCATTTCACTTATTGAGTCAGTGAATGTCATTATATATACCATAGTCAGTGGTGTGTGTGTGTGGAACTTTACTACACACTTGTATACAGGTGATAATGGTATTACAATGTACCAAGATAATTCATCATGCAGGATGATCTGTATACCAAGTACTAATAATCCAACATGATATATATATATCAGATTAGTATTTATTGCAATCCTGCATACTCTCATTTACAATAATGAGTTGCTTGATTTATTTTACATGTAGTTCCGGTGAGCATTCCGTCCAGTAATCCACCATAGAACCTTAGAACGTACATGCTCTTCCCAAATCCTACGTCGGAGCATGACGAGCTAATTATGGTGTTGAGATTACCTTCAGGCACCTTACACTTACATGATTCCAATATAGCTAACATGCACTGCAATATGCCTTGTGCAATGTACAATGTATTGTGATGTGATACTAATATTCCAGTTGTTATCATGATCAAACTGGTAATATATATTACAGCTGTTAGCGTGGTCAAGCTGTATTAATGATGTATGCACAATTCACAGTGTTGCAGTCACTCAGTATATAATGTATATGTAGTGTAATGCATATGTGCTGCATGCACTTGTTATATACTTCATGATGATGTATACTGCAAGTCAAGTATATGTGCATGTGTGTGTGTTGCAATCATTGCAATCTCCGCACACTCTAATCTTGCACACATTATTATGTTGCTGCTAAGCATTCATGATCTGTCATGTAGATGTACACAGCATTCATGCAGTTCACACTCTTGATTGCAAGTAAGTATACAAATCTGACAGTGAATAAATTGCAATATCTCAGCAGTCATCAAAGTATTGTGTGGCATGCTGCAATATTGTCATCATGCGTCCGTTCATGATTATCCCTGCAAGTATACACATATTTTGCAGAGGATATTGTGACGCGCGCATATGATGCGCAGATGATTATTGCAACTATATTGACATCGTCATCATAAAACTACAAAATGATTGTCGTGCGCTGCAAGTGATTTATTGCAATCATGAATATCGCAATTGTGCGCGCTGTTGATAAAGAGCACATATTGTCGCCATATACTTAGCACATGATACGAGTGCTCATTTGCGCGCGGATCATGATTCCGCTGATGTTTTCCGTGCCCGCATCTCATACTGCGTAATTCTTACAGCTGCGAATCATTCCTGCGCGTACATATGATGGCCGCGCATACATTTCTTACAGCTGCGAATCGCTTCTGCGCGCATATGTGATCGCCGTACATTTGTATGGCGCATGCACACCTTTTCGCGCAGTGTAGATGACGCTCAGCTGCTGTGTACGATCTGTGGATGCGACGATTATCCTCGCGCACTCTATTCGCTTTTGCAGCGGTCAGTATATGCAGTATATCAATATTTATGCGATTGCGTCGCCAGATATGATTTGCGCTCCGCAACCTGCATACACAAAATTATTGATATATATATATATATGCTGCACTCACACTAGAGTTCTCGTTTCTCGCCTTAACGATCGAATACCAACTGATAAGGACGCACACGCGAGCCTTAAGATATATTATGATATAATAAGATAGTGCAGGTGTTATTGAACAGTAACACGCGCACAGCTTATGAGCGGGTGATGAGTGCAGACTTCGTCCGAAGATACTGCTCTAGCACAACGCTAGCTCATCTATACCGAATGCCTCCCATCTCACAGATGGTACCGCTATTGGGTTGTGAACCCGAGGCATTGGTTGAACGACTAGTATCGGCAGAACGAATGATGCGTTCGCCATATGATACCCGCATGCGTGTTCCGCACATGCTAGAAGCGAAGATGATTTCTTCTCCGAACCGTTCGGTACTTCAAGATAGCATCTTGCTTTGCCATCCTCGAGTCCGACATGCGGCCTCTCGATGACAGGTGTCATTCAAGTCTTTCCTTGAATAAATGACAGATGATGTGACTTATCATCTCGATGACATGTACAGTCATAGTCGACCGTACTGACGACTGTCTGTCATTATAATATATGACATGACTCGACATGACATGACATTGTATGACATGTCTGACAGGTATGACACGTATGATATGTATGACATGCATGACACATGTGTCATCGGTCATAACCCTGACATGGGGGCTGACCGACGTGCACGAGGCCAGCAAGGGGTTATGCCCCTACGTGTGCAAGGCCGCGTTTTCGGACGGCCGTGCCTTGCCTGCGGCTTGCGACCCTCCGCCGCGGCCCGACCCTCAGCATCGTGCACCGGCAGCAGCGGCTAATCCGCAACAGCCGGCGTCGGCTTTCTCGTTTCAACTGCCGCGTGATTTGGCCGCCGCCCTTCCTGACCCTCTGGACCAGCCCGCCGCGAGGTGGAGCCGCTTGACTCGCTGTCTGCGGACGACGATGCGCCCTTCAACCCCAACCTCGCCATGATTGCGGGCTACGACGAGATCGACGGAGACGATGAAGATTGGCCAGCTTTTGCCGAGGGCCCCGTGTGGATTCCGGGGCTCACGCGCTAATTCCGTAGACAGTACTGTGTAGTCCTGCTCCGTTTCAATCTTGGCAGCATGAATTATAAAGGGCTCCTCAGGGTTCATGATGTAGGATGGCCGGCAGGCCTTTGTGACACTGCTTTCTGTTTCCACCTCTCTCC
>LGRX02030145.1:0-35543 GCA_001247695.2 Cymbomonas tetramitiformis
AAAAGTTCAGCCCCTGAAAAAAGGTTCAGCCCTTGAATGAAATACAGCCCCTGAATAAAAGTTCAGCCCCTGAATAAAAGTTAAGGGGTAGTATACTACTCCCTGATACTACCCCCTGGGGTAGTATACTACAAACAGCCCCTGAATACAAGTTCAGCCCTTGAAGAAAAGCTCAGCCCCTGAAGACAAAATTCAGCCCCTGAATAAAAGTTCAGCCCCTGAAGAAAAGTGAAGTAGAGCGAAAATACAGCCCCTGTATTTTTGTACAGGGGGGAATGAGAATATAATTGCAAGCAGTATAAAAAACGAAGAGTGAAGCAAAAATACAGCCCCTGAACAAAAAAATACAGGGGCTCCTTAAGAGTGCAAATTGAAAAGTACAGGGGCTGTATTTTTGTAGAAACAAGATATAAATATTTCCTGGGGCATGAGATTTTTTCTAAAATGTAAAAAAATCGAAAATACAGGGCTGAACTGAAATACTGGGGCTGTATTTAAAATACAACCCCTGTATTCAAAATACAGCCCCTGTATTTAAAATACAGCCCCTGTATTTTAAATACAGGGTCAAAAAACAGGGTCAAAAATACAGGGTCAGTTTTCCATCGTAATAACCCCCCAACTCCCGGATGTACTCGCGCCGGTGGACACCTGCACGCTGCAGAACTGAACCAGAGCTGAACCGTCAACCTCCAGTATACGAGTACTGCACTACATACTACTGCTACCGGTGCGGGATGCCGAGATTCTCATTCTGCGTCTGGAGACCACGAGCCCGTACGGTAACAGAATTTCATCAATTTTTCAAGATTTTCACATGGAGTTCAGGGTGTACGTGGCGCGGGTTGGGAAAATCACACGGTTGACTTTGAAAGCCTCAAACTATGCTCACAGATGCTATCACACGCCAGACGAGTTGCCACCGGCGGTAGCAATTTCCCCCGGTAGTTTAATCGATTAAAAAAGTTCTGAGGTAGACGACGGGTACGAACAGTTTTTCGTTGCCGGCCGTCGAGAATCGTCGCGGATCGGCCAAAGCTCGCGACCTCTGGCATGCGAGAGTAGCTCACAACGTTAACTACACACTTGATCGCCGGGAAACGTTTGGGTCGACCACTACTCTTATCCCCAAAGCGTATGCGCCGAATATCTAATATAAACCTTGGATAATCTTGATAACCCTGCAAATGGCTTTACTGCCAAGCTGGTTCTGGGAACATGAGGTTCGGAGGTCCGAAATGTTAATCCGAGGCAGTCGAGGTGAAGGTGTAAACCTAACTCCAGCTAGTCAACGACATGTAGTTCTCCTGATCTCAATACCACGAGCCTACTACATGTACGGCTGTATGTACTACTTTATGTGCTACTATATGTACTGCTATATGTACTGCTATATGTACTGCTATATGTACTGTTCTACGCGCAGCGCTGTGCTCTCTCTCTCCCTCTCTATTCTGTAGTATCTACCCTCTTCTGCTCCAGGTAAGGTGTCGTCATAGCTGAGATCTTTTCGTTGACATATTTCCACTGCTCGGATAGCCTTTCATGTGCAACTGTAATTGATTTCCTTGAAGGCTGCACCGTCCTGATCCTTCTTGAAGGCATATTGTCGCTCCCTCTGACCTCCTCTAGTAGGTCATAAAATAATTTTCGCTGCGTGTCATCGGCGTGGCAGATCCAGTAGAACACAGAAGGGCGTGCCTCCCAATGAATCATGTTGCAATAGCCCTGCACGGTCACCTCCACACATGCACCACATCCACCGCACACAACATAATTAAATTCCAGCAACAATTTGCCGACAATTTCCGCTTTCCAATCTTTGTCTGCAAGCGCGTGTCCTCACTGCAGGCAAAACACAGCCTAAACCGCTAAAGAACTCCACTGTCCTTACAATCAATCGCTTGCTTCAGAACTGTGGCAGATGACGAACTACTAATACCTCCGGCATTACCCGTGCACGGGACGCAATGAGTCGTACAGAGAAGACCCTAAATGAGAGAACAGGCCGCAGAAAGGAGGAGCAGAGGGCCCGAGAAACGGTTACATCTGATACAGCAACGTGCCTCAAGAGTGTGGTCTATGGAACTAGTGCGCCGCCGCCATGGCCAGCAATCATACCGGACACAAACCTCAAGCACAGATAGTATAAGCCTCCCGGCCTCACCCGTGTGAAGGAGCGGGAGAAGAACCGGCGATTACAAAGGAACTGGCAGGAAATATGAGAGGTGGAAGCAACGCTGAAATAGCAGGAAGAGTCGGAGACGGAGTCGGAGTCGGAGTTGGAGGCGGAAGAAGACGAGTGAGATCTTGCCTGCTGCTGTCGTCTGGCAATGTGGATGCCGGCATCTTCGAAGAGCTTCAGTGTTGTCTGCACTGCTGCAAGCTCCTCCTTGCCGAGAACTGCAATGAGGTCGAGCAGCTCCGGGAAGGCCCGCATCACCTTACGCCAGAACTCCGCGGTCGAGGTCTGTGCGAACTTTGATATCACCGCGTCTGCCGATATGAATGGCCGCATCACCTGCGCCGCAGCGGCCCCCAGGCAGCATCAGAGTGCATGCCGGGCGCCAAAATTGTCTGCGGCATCGCTGAAATCGCTGTCATCGAGAGGCAGGGGAGGGGGGCACAAAGGTGTGACGTGGCGCCTGTCTTTTCACCTTCCACATGCTCTCCACATCTCCACAAACATCGACCACCGTCATCAATACGGTTGCCATGATCGAGGACTATGTGAATCGAAATGCGAGGGAATCAGCGGTGCAGGCGGATTGCAAACTTCCAGCCTGCCGGCCCATTGAGGGGGATACAGGCGCGCATTGCAGAGGAGAGGACGGGGCTCGTTGGGGGGAGGCCAGGCAGGGTTTGGGGGCAGGCAAGGTTAGGGGTTGGAGGATAGAAATGCCACGGGGACATTCAGTGTGGTCCACTTTGGGCTGGAAGAGACTCGTCAGGAAGAAGTGCCATCATCCGGGGGACGCGCAAAGCTTTGGAGGTGGTAGGTGCTGGAGCGCAGGGACCGCGGGAACCCAGGGTCCAGCGTGGCTCTGGAGGCAGACGCCACGTGATTCGTTGAGGGATCTGGTAGGAGGGATGCCCATAACCCACCGACTCGGCCCGAGTCCATATGCCCAATCAGCGCTCGAGGTGACGAGCCGCAGCCGAGGCTATCCTGGCGAGCATTTGGCCGATGTTTGACCGAGCCGCGACCTGAATTTTCAAACTCGCTTGCTTTTTTTCAGAATGGCAACCTCATCTGCTGTGCACTTCTCCACCTCTCTGGCGCGGCCTCACTCACAGCCGCATCGGCGATGGGACTGGACGGCGGCATCACGCGGGCCCCGTACCTCGTCGAGCGCCATCAGGTTATCAAACTCGGATCTACCCTTCGTGCGCGCGGGTGACCGCATCCACGGCAGCAACAGCTCCCCATGCAGGACCTCGAATATCTTCACCTCCGCCAGAGCCGCGTGCAGCAGCCGCAGCGTGTCCGCCTGCTTGTCCCTGAAGCGCTTAAATCTGAGCCACCCAAAACCTCCCACCCCGTCGTGGGCATCCAGAAGCCCGCGGAGGCGCATGCGGCTTCGCGGCTGTCACGGTCGATCGCTGAAGCAAGAGGCGGCCCCCACCGCGCAGCCCGTAAAAGACATGGACCAGGCCACGTGGCATCTGGGAGCGTGAAAAGAGACGCGAGCAGAGGGCTCTGAGCAATTGTGCCAGACGTGCTGTGCTGCTGCGTGGCTGATGCTTAGACGCCACCCATCTCCCAGCGGTGAGGAATTCCCACAGGGCGAAGATGCGCGGATCAAGTTGTGGGGCCTTCCTGGAAGTGTCTCCGGCGTGTTCAATCTCCGGAGGCGTCTCGCTCCTGAAAGGTACGGAGGATTATGGCCCGCCTCCCCTCCCCTGCCGGAAGTGCCTGTCTAGCTACGTCTAGCTAACGCCGGCGGCTTCAGCCACGGGTGTAAAGAAAACGGCATCGAGCCAGCTTCTAAGCGTTCCTTATCCGAGCTGCCCTGCGGGCTCGATGGGGCCTCAAATAATCAGCTCAGACATTCCGAGGCACTCTTTGCAATACCCCCCCACCTGGTACCTATCGCCAGCCAGACACATTTGCAGCGAACAGAGAAGGGCACACATGGCACGGAGGGAGGGATGCGATTGGGGAGGCAATCACGTCAAGAATCTCTTCATCGCCTTCTTGATATGCAATACCGTCTTTAGTTTGTTTGGAGCCAGCTCTGGGATCTGTACGCCGTGCTTCTCATTGGAGCTGTCATTTGCATCGAGCATCATGCCGCGCATAGCAGAATCCGGCGACCCGCTCGGCAACCCGCTGGCAACTCCGGGATCTCCACTCCCGCATCGTATTTCACCTGGAGCTTCGTTTATGCCCACCCCGACCGTCTCGTCTCCGATGGCAACTGCAGTGGACTTCGACTCCCTAATGGCCGCTGCTGCGTCTTCCGCAATCCTGAATGTGAGCGAGCTACAGTGGCTGAGGGTTCTGCGCATGGTATCACCAGCCCCCGGCATCTGCGAGTGTCTCATTTGGGAGTACTGGTGCACGAAGAACGAGTGCCCCTTCTCGCCAGCTTCCTCGTTGGCGGCGGGCATCTCCTTTATCGGCCCGTGTATGGGCCCTACCCCCATGGCCAGATCCAGCATGTTCTTACGGAAGCACGCCTCCGCCTGCCCGACGCCACCACGCCCCTCCAAGCGGCTTCCAGTCATCGCCAGGGCCGCTCAGCGCGGGACTGCTGCAGGCTTGCGCTTGCTCACCTCCGATGATTGCGCTCGGAACGCACGGCATGCCGGGTCCATTGCTGGAAGCCATGCCGGACAGAGAGGCCGGGGGGGGAGGAAGCGCGTGCGGATGCGGCCGATGACCTGCAATGGAGCCGAGCCCTGGAGGCGCACCTGCATCGAGAGGTGCTGGTAGTACAGGGTGTAGCTCTGGATCGCAGCCGTGGATATGAAACCGAGAGTCACCCCCGCCGCCAGCAGTCCCGCATAAATGTCCACCCCATCCTGGGACAAGTCCCCGGAAGCGAACACCGTGCCAAAGAAGAGATGGACGAAGCTGAGGTATAGCATCAAGGCCTGCACCCGGCGCCAGCGCCCCATCGTCAGGCGCGGAATCACAGCCTATGGCCCCACATTGCCACCAACCCTGCGGTGAAGCACCAATGCCCAAACCTCAAACTCGGTCATTGCAGAGCTGTACAGTGCCTGCCCCCCCGCCCCCACCCTCAGGTACAGCAGTAGCGTCTATATCTCACACCACCAACCCACAGTCATCCTCTGACTCCACCTGCTTCAGTACCGAGGGAGGCCTGCTCTCGGTGATGGGAGGTCGGGCTGCCGGGACACCTCCAGAATATCGAGGTGCGGGTGGTTGAAGGGCTTGCAGACATAGTGCGCCACAAGCGAGCCAATCAGAACAAACATCGTGCATGTCGCCTGCACCATCGTGTTGACATGCGCGAACACCACCTGTCACCGAGCCACCATCCCCGAGTCCTCTCACTGATGCACGTGATATACCTCACTAGGGACATGGCACATAGTCCCAGACCTCCGTTACAATCGGAGCCGACCCCTCAGCTACACTTAGATCCCAGCCCTCCGTTACAATCGGAGCCGACCCCTCCGCTACACTTAGATCCCAGCCGTCCGTTACAATCGGAGCCGACCCCTCCGCTACACTTAGATCCCAGCCCTCCGTTACAGGTGGAGCCAACCCTCCGCTACACTTAGATCCCAGCCCTCCGTTACAAGTGGAGCCGACCCCTCCGCTACACTTAGATCCCAGCCCTCCGTTACAAGTGCAGCCGACCCCTCCGCTACACTTGGGACCAAACGCCGCGGATAGCCGATCGGAGGCTCAGGGCTCAAGTAGGCCAGGCCAGGCCACACTGCTGCAGCGCACTTCGCTGGTGGCGGGCACGCGCCTGGATGAACACCAGCACGAGCTGCTTGAAGAGCACCACCACCTCCCAGTACATATAGTATGTGTTGTAGCAGCTGTACATGGACCCGTAGCGCTCCAGGCAGGTGGGCGTGTGCATCTTCTTACTGCGAATCGCATTCCCAAGCACATAGGCCGCGCCTGCCGCAGCGCCACCAGCCCGCGCCCTCGCCCCTCATAGGTCATCCAGCATCAGCCCGGCTCTGATTCAGAACTTGATAGGGCGACAGACTCGTGGAGGTGGAGCGCAGGCGGCGCGCCGCCCTGACCGGTAGAGCTGTGGAACCGGCTTTCTGACCCTGATGGACGGTTTTGTCCAAGGTTCTTAAAAGCTGCGTGTAAAGAGGCGAATCATGAAAGTCGGCCGCCGTTGAGCGGCTACGTCGACCGCTTGTAGACGTTTTGGAATGCCCGGCGCGAGGTGCCACCGACCGGCGCCAGTGGTCGTGCCCCCGCGTGGGGCTGGCGGCTGCGCATCGCACGGTGCGCCATCGAAAGTGGCTGTGGCACTCTGCCGCGCTACTACTCGTGAAGGGGGTGCGCCTAGTCTTGCTGTGCGTCCACCCGGGTGGACCAGGGCCTTCGGGGCCATGGGCAGCGCCAACCCCAAAATGCTCCTCGAGTCAGGCCGAGCCACCCACTGTAATTAGGGTTTTAGGGGTTTTAGGCCCTTGCAAGGCGCACAAAACTAAACACAAAGCTTCATGCGGCTCATTCTGCGTTCTCTTCTCATCTCCCGGTCGGAGCGACCCGCCTGCAGCGGTCAGGCGACCACTCCCCCTGACGTCCCTCAAGGTCAAGAGCTGGCAAGGATAGGCGCGGGGCCTGCGGGTGCGGCAGGTGCGGCACCGAGGGGGATGCCGAGGAGGGGGATCATGGACACCACTGAGACGCTGAGCAGGATCAGGTGGCGCGTGTCCCAGCACTCCACGGTGGGATCGATGTAGAGGTAGGAGCGGCCGTCGGAGAACTTGCGGCACTTCATCGTGCCGAGCAGGACGTGGGCCAGAGAGGGGAAGCAGCTCAGGAAGATCTGAATGGAGTCGTTGATCGCGCGGTTGAAGTCCGAGGCGTATTGTCCGCCCTCGTGCAGCAGCGCGGCCTTGAGAAAGAAGTGGCGGTCTTTTAGCTTCCGGATGCCGCTCTGCGCGGCCCCACACCACCGCGTCCCCGATAACAACAGCGAAGATGACAACAGCGAAGATGACAACAGCGAAGATGGCAACAGCGAAGCTGATAACAGCATAGATGACAACAGCGAAGATGACAACAGCGTAGGTGACAACAGCGAAGCTGATAACAGAATAGATGACACCAGCGAAGATGACAACAGCGTAGGTGACAACAGCGAAGCTGATAACAGAATAGATGACACCAGCGAAGATGACAACAGCGAAGCTGATAACAGAATAGATGACACCATCGAAGATGCCAACAGCGACGATGGCGACAACGAAGATGACATCAGCGAAGATGACAACAGCGAAGCTGATAACAGAATAGATGACACCATCGAAGATGCCAACAGCGACGATGGCGACAACGAAGATGACATCAGCGAAGATGACATCAGCGATGCTGATAAAAGCATAGATGACAACAGTGAAAATGACAACAACGAAGATGACAACAGCATAGATGATGACAGCATAGATGACAACAGCAAAGATAATAACAGCGAAGATGACAACAGCGAACATGAACACAGCGAAGATGACATCAGCAAAGATGACAACAGCGAAGCTGATAGAGGAATAGATGACACCAGCGAAGATGAAACAGCAAAGATGACAACAACGAAAGATGACATCAGCGAAGATGACAACAGCGAAGATGCCAACAGCGAAGATGACAACAGCGAAGCTGATAACAGCATAGATGACAACAGCGAAGATGACAACAACGAAGATGACATCAGCAAAGATGACAACAGCGAAAATGCCAACAGCGAAGATGACAACAGCGAAGCTGATAACAGCATAGATGACAACAGCGAAGATGACATCAGCGAAGATGCCAACAGCAAAGATGCCAACAGCGAAGATGACAACAGCGAAGATGACAACAGCGAAGCTGATGCATAGATGACAACAGCGAAGATGACAACAGCGAAGATGCCAACAGCGAAGATGACAACAGCGAAGCTGACAACAGCGAAGCTGACAACAGCGAAGCTGACAACAGCGAAGCTGACAACAGCGAAGCTGACAACAGCGAAGCTGATAACAGCATAGATGACAACAGCGAAGATGATCACAGCATAGATGACAACAGCGCAGATGATAACAGCGTAGATGACAACAGCGAAAATGACGACAGCGAAGATGACAACAGCGAAGCTGATGACAGCGAAGATGCCAACAGCGAAGATGACAACAGCGAAGCCCGCACGCCCGCAGTCGGAAACACAGCATGCAACCAGGCGCACTGACCAACGCAACCCAAACGCCTGATGACCGGCGTGGACTAGCTGAGCAGGCGGCTGATAGCACCTTGATGATCACTGGCGTGAAGTAGCTGAGGGAGATGACGAGTGGCATCAAGAGCTGCACCAAGTACACGTGGACGAAGGTCCAGCGAATCGCGCAGCTCGGGCGGTAAATGTCCACATCGAAGAGGATGAACTTGAGCGCGATGCCAAGCGGCAACAGCGTGTTGGGCCAGTCCAGGGGCATGCTCCGGACGATGGCCATCACGCGCAGGTTCTTCAGCAGGATCTGGATCGGGGTGAACTTGGTCAGGTACCCGTTCATGAAGTAGAATAACCCCACCACAAGCAATGTCGTCAGCACCGTGGTGGTGAAACTCATCGCGCTCTGGTACCCTCCTGCGCGTGCCCCAATCCTCCCGCTCCCCTTCCCCCTTCCCCGCGACCACCCCTATTCAGCTCGGGATGCGCACTCCGCGCAGCGCGGCGCCCCCTGCGCGGCTGCTGCGGCAGGGTTCATGGAGTTAATTATACGCGGTTAAAGCTCCGACAACGGACCCTCTATGGAGGATGGCAACCTGTAAGATGCTGCGCCCTTGAGAGTTGAGCGGAGGCGGCTCTGCCACAGGGGTGGGGCAGGCGGAGCGCCCGGCGGCGCACCTGGGCACTCGATGACGAAGTCGCCGAAGGTGCCCCACCCCTCCTGGGTGTCCGCGCACATCCGGCCCTTGTGGCCAGTGTCGCACACGAAGTTCCCGGCGCACTTCTCGCGCGGGTTGCACAAGGGAAAGTTGAACGGGTATTGCGGGTCGCCCCAGGCACCCGCCTTGGGATAAGGCAGGCTGAGGCCTCCGTCGCATTCCCCATTCGCCGGGCACTCCTCACACGGCACCCCGGTGACCGCGTCCGAGCGGTAGTAGCCTGTCCCCAGTACTCCCCTCGGTCATCCAGTCATCCAGTCATCCAATCATCCAGGCATCCAGTCATCCAGTCAGGCGCGCTCGAGCTCACTTGCAAAGCCAAGGCAAGCCACACCACAGAGAGTAGCAGGACAACGCTAGCCGGGAGCAGGGCGCGTGATGCTGGACGGCCGCAGGGCAGAGAGTGCCAGCCACCAGCAGCGCATCTTGTAAACACACCTGCCAATTAACCCCCCCCCTGCGGACGAGCCGAGACGAAGAAATCCCAGGAGGTGCTCTACCCGACACACGCAGCGAGCCCTGACTTCAAGTTGAGGGGCTGCCATCCATTACAGGGGTCCTTGATCCTTCCTCCCGACGCGAAGAGGTGACGCGCCGCACATCTCTTGTCATCACCGGAGAGATGGCACTACGCGATGACTGAGGCCTCCACTCGTTCATCCACTGGAGTCCCCAGGCCTAGGTTAAGGGTATCCCCGGGGACACAGAGAACGTGATCCATGCCGGACTGGGCGGCAACGCATCTTCAAGCTAGCAGTATTACCAGGTTGTGCTGCAGACGCGTCACACGCTGTGGTGGGCGCACCAGCCTGGCACACGCACTGTGTGATCTTGATGCCGAGATACGTGCTGCTCTCGGTGGGGTCGATGATTCGCAGAGTGTTCTCGGGGCACGGGTCGCACTCCGAGGACCCACTCTCGGGGTTGTAGCTGGAAGTGTCGCACGCCTCGCACTCCGTCATCCCGGAGAAGGTTTGGAAGTACCCTGTCAGGCACAAGGCCACGCAGCTCGCCACACCTCCTCTCACGTAGCGCCAGTAGATCGGAGCACGGCCAATCGGGATAAGCGCTGGCTTGGAACCGCCGGGCAGCCGCGAGGAACAAAGGACCAGCCCTTGAGGACGCACTTCGCCTTCCCAACGCATAACAGTGACACGTGGCCGCTCCTCTTAATGGTGACACGTGGCCGCTCCTCTTAATGGTGACACGTGCCCGCTCCTCTTAATGGTAACACATTAATGTTGACATGTTAATGGTGACACGTGTTCGCTCCTCTTAATGGTGACACGTTACTGGTGACACGTGTCCGTTTCTCGTGAGTGTTTGTGCGCTTGTCACCGAGCATGAAGCATCTCCTGGTGCCATCCATTGGCGGCTTGGACGAGGCAGGGACGCCGTGCATGCGGACCCCACTTGATGGGGACAGCAAGCCTGTGCTGTGGGGTCAGCGGCACACGGCTCGCTGCAGGCCTCGCGGGGCGGCTCACCGGCAGGACACAAATTGCAGCGGCCGCCATCCTCTGCCTTCGAGTGCTGCGTGCCGGGAGGGCATTGCACGCACGCCCGCAGTGTACTGTTGTACATGCTTCCTGAGGCGAGACCGGCACCCACCTTCCAGTTGAACCCCGAGCTTGGGCATCGGGCAGCGCACACCTCCGGCACGGAGGCGTCGGGGGGGCAAGAGGACGTGAAGATGTGAAGCATGGCCAAAGACAAAGATGGGGGAGGGAAGGCAGGGGGATAGCCTGAACCCTTCATCTGAGAGAACATGGAGAAACCCCAGGCAAGGGGGGCACCCCATCCCGGGACCCCTCATTGTGACACATCTTGCGAGGGTTCCTTCGTTGCAGGTGCGCGCGTGTCAAGGGAGGCGACAGCCGCGAAAGCTGCGGCTTCTATGAACACGCCCACGTCCATGGGGCTCACCCTTGGGGTATATACCGGACAGTGAAGCACGGTGGCAAGCTCCCGAGCCGTGGGAGGGCGCACCATCCTCACAGGTGACCGCGTTGGGCGGGACACTGGTGGCGTTGGTAGACCACACCACTGGATAACAGTCCGCCTCGGCGCCCCCCTTGCACAGCTCGAGGGTCTTGGGCCAGTACGATGTGTACAGCGCAGCAAGCATGTCGTAGGTCTCCCAGGATCCGACCCGCCGAAGGTGGCCCCTCCCGTCGTGGTTGTACATGGTGTAGTTGATCCCCATGAGGCGGTCCCCGGAGGCGTGCTCGATGCTCAGGTTGCCGCTCGCGCCGGGCAGCCCGAAAGTATGCAGCATCACGTCCTTCAACTCCACCTGAACCCAAAGCACACTCGCCGCCTCTCCCGCCGCCTCTCCCGCCGGCCACTTGCCACTCCAGTCTTCCGACTGACTCACTGCCCCAGCAGGCTACACTACGAAGGTACATGCAACTAGTACCAAACCCCAGCCCCCGAGCCCCCTGCCCCGTTTCTTTTCCCGGAGCTGACAATCCTCGCTCGCATCGCCCGCTCGCTCCCCCTTCCTTCCTCGCCATCAAAAGCTACGCTAGACGTCGCCAGGGCTCACCCTTCACACGCCACGTGGCGTCGGATCACCCTGCTTGCCCACCAACCTTAGTTTGCACTCTCCTCCCGATCGTCCGCGCTTTTACTTGGAAGCCTCTCTCGCTTACGCGCCAAGTAAGCGGCTGCACCGCGACCATGGGGAGATTGCGCGCCCTCACTATCCGCAATTCGCGCTGTGGCCACATGGCGTCCGGCATGTGTCATCAGGGGTGGCCGCATGGCGTCCGTCATGTGTCATCAGGGGTGGCCGCATGGCGTCCGTCATGTGTCATCAGGGGTGGCCGCATGGCGTCCGTCATGTGTCATCAGGGGTGGCCACATGGCGTCCATCATGTGTCATCAGGGGTGGCCGCAGGCTTCTGAAGCGAGACATGGCTGGTAGGAACACAGGGGGGACCCACGGGCAGTGGACAAAGCGCACAGCGCAGGTCTCTCTGCAGCCGGCCGATGACGCTGGGCACGAGGTCAGCCGAATCCAGGCGGCGCCCGGAGTGCTTTGCGGCCCAACGCACACCCTAGGGGAACGGACCGTGTTGATTGGGTTGCCCTTCAGGCTCAGCTGGTGCAGCGCATGGGCGACGATGAGCACCGCGTCGTATGCATAGAGGGCGTCGCGGTGAATCTCCGGCTCCGAGAAGTTGAGCCCGACGCATGTCTCTTGCTGCGCTCCCTGCTCCGTAGTGCTCTGCCGGCGCCACACCGGCTGCGAGAGCGCGTCCACCTCCGGATCGCACCAGCCGCGAGCGCTGTCTGCGGTGGCCGGTTGCTCATGCCACCGCTCCCGGAAGTGCAGAAACGCCGCCCAGCCCTCGTTGTGCGTGTGCGCCACTAACCCAAGGAAGCCCTGCAGCCACGCCCACAGGCCAACACTCCTCCATTCAGCACCAGGCATCTCAATTACTCTGACTGAACCCCGGGAGCGCTCCCCGCGCGGCCCTGTGGGGACCCCTCGGCGCCAGGCTACTCGCCCGGCGTTCACGCAGCCTGACACGTGCCGATTCCGCATTGGACACTGTCAGCCGGGACAACCTGGCCGCGATTCAGGCTCTTCAATCTCGCAGGCGCGGGGAGAGGGAGGCCGCAGGGAAGCCGTGCCACCTCCGCCGCAACCACCAAACGCCAGAAAACAGCGCCGCAGACAATCACCCGATCCGGCGTGCTGCCTGCTGCCTGTGGGGGGCAACACCTGCCCGGGGAATGGCCGCGAGACTGAAGGACACAGGGACGAGGGGATGGAAGATGAAATGTGGAAGATGAAATGGTCGTGGAAAACGCAAAGAGCGCCACGTAGAAGAAATAAATAGCGCCACGTGGAAGAAGCAAAGCAGCGGTGCACAAGGCTTCAAGCTGCCCTCAGGCATCCCTCCCGGGCCGGCATGCAGGGGTGACGGACCGGAGCAGCGCCGACAGCCGCGGCACACTCAGAATACACAGGTGCCCCGAGGGCACAGAGATCAGTTCCCATCTCAAGCTCGGAGGCCGGGAGGTGCCTTGGATGCTCTCAACGAAGAGGCGGTTAACCAAGATGCTCTCAACGAAGAGGCGCTTAACCAAGATGCTCTCAACGAAGAGGCGCTTAACCAAGATGCTCTCAACGAAGAGGCGGTTAGCCAAGCATGGCGGCGCAGGAAGAGTCTCTCAGAGCAGCGCACCAAGCTTCCCTCGGGACAATCCGGCGTGGGCACCTACCCGCATGATACTGTTCGCCTTGGTGCTCGACCAGGCGGCGCCCTCATAGAGCTCCGGCGTGGTCAACCGGTCCACACCGATATATACCCAAGGCGACCCGGTCATGTTCATGGTGTGCGCCGTGTCCAGCACGAGGCGTCCCTCCTCTACAGACTCAGAAAACAGCATCACCACGCGCAGGTTCGTTTCTAGCACCTCGAGCAAGGATGCGGAGACAGCAGCGGTGCCGCCACGGATGTCAAAGACGACGGCGGTGAAGTCGATGCTCGCCTGGCCCGCCAGATTCTCCAGTACTTGAAGCATGATGACGCCGTAGGATGAGTTCGACACCAGCACAGTGCACCGAGTCCAGCCGTACATATCCAGGATGTCCACCAGACCTTGGACCTGGTCCTTTCCCCCCTCCCCTTCTCGCACAGTAACAAACCCTCCGGAATTCGTGCGCAAGGTTGTGTGAGCGACTCAACAAACCAATCAGATAAGCGAGTGTCCCTTTTAGCCGAAGGATGTGCTGGCGGAAATGACACGACAGGCCCACGCCCGCGCAGGGAGCGTGGTCATTAAATGCCAGCTGACCCCCCTCGCGTCAGGGGAGGCTCTCAGAAAGCCGGCCGGCGATGAAGCGACCCGGTGAACTGGGGAGTGGCAACGTAGAGGCGGGGGGGGGGTCAGGCCGCACCTGGATGCCGAAATTCTGCACCGTGCGCATATGATAGGGGAACTCCACGTGCGGACTCAACGCGACGCTGGTGGACGCATACGCCACTTGCGGGATGGTGGCCGGGGCCAGCACATTCGCAGAGCCTATGGAAGACGCGTCGGAGCCGGGGCCGACTACGGCTGTGATTGGGTATTGCGTCACTTCCGAGGCGCCCTTCCAGCCCTGCACACTCTCTCCCGCTCCCCGCATTTTCCTCTGCACATGTACGCTAATGCAATGAAAGTGCAGCGGCAGCGGACGCGGTTTTGTGCACGCCCGCACGCCTCAACCCAATCACAGCTTCCCGAGGTTGAGGGCGCCCACGGCATCGAGTCAGGGGCTGTGGCTCGGCTCGGGGCGCCCACGGCGTCGAGTCAGGGGTGTGAGTATTCGGTGCGTGGGCTGTAATGGGGCCCCGAGGATCCTCCATGTGCATACGTCATGACCTGGAGCAGGGTCACATCTCCGCTGCGGACGGCCTTAGGGAGGCCGGGACTGGACACCCGCACCAGCCGTAAATGTCAGCGATATGGAGGGGACATGCGGCTGTATCGGCCTCCACATCCCCCAGCGACTTTTCCAACAGAGATGCAGCGAGGCTGAGACTCATCTTAAGCATTCCCAGCCATTCCCAGAGCAGACATTTATGGATGGGAGCCGTTGATTTCTCAGGACTACGCATTGGTGCCATTGATTTCTCAGGGTCACGCAGCCTTCAAAGCAGGAAGCGGTTCGCAGCGGATCCCTCTGAGCTGGATGCGGTGCAGAAGGGGCCAAGGGACAGGGCGTGGGACGCGGGGGGCGGGGGGCCTCTTCAAAGGTAGGGCCGGTGTCATGCAAGATATACTCGAGGTGCATATCGGGGAGGATCTCGGTCGAGTTGTTCATGAGCTGTATCGCCAGCCGGAACCCTGCAAATGCCTGCCTTCCGCGCCACGTGCGGAGGTTGAAGAGTGCTCCCACCACTACGGGCTGGAAGCTCCATCCCGTTGGCACTTGGCCCGGCAGCCCGGCGGACCACACCACGCCATAGCAGTCATAGGCCGCCAGGTCACACGGTATGTATGCCCCATGGGAGAAAGTTCCTGCACCCCGCCCCTCCCCCTTTGCATCAACCCCTCAAGGTCTTCCGTCCGGTTTGCCCGGGCGCTGCCGTCCAGGAAACCCGTGAAGAAAGACTCAACAGGTGGAAACCCTAAAACAGATAACCCTAAAAGAGGCGAAAACCCTACAACCCTAAGGAAAGGAGGGAGCACGCCTGTACCCCCAAGCACGGCCTTCCTGCTGCTGCTCACTGGCTAGGCAGTGCGTATGAGGCAATGCCGCAGGGAAGATCCAACGCATGGTGATGTTCCTAAGTAGGAGGAGCCTCCATCCCAGGGCCTGGGCTCCGGCGCCACGGGAGCGTGTTGGTGTGAGGACTGTGAGGCATGCGCCGCTGTGGCGTGCCTTTGACAGTCCAAGCGGGCAGAACCTACAGAAGCCGAGGCATGGATTGTTCCATCCAATCAGGCGAGTGACATTTCACATTTGCACGTCAGCCTACCCCGACAGGATGGAGCTGTGCCTAAGCAGCCAATCTGTCCACAGGCAGCCAAACCGCCAGTAGAGGGGGAGCGCCTAAGAGGGGGGTCATTTCACCTGTCCTACGCAGACTGGAGCCGTTGTGGTTGAGGAACTCGTACTCCATGGGCATCGCTCGGTCCCCGCGCTCCGTCAGCACCAGCGCCTCGGACGTGACGCCGTGCGAGACCTGGCAGGCCCGCACGGCAGCCGTCAACTCGCCTGCGGGGGCGGTGATCTCCCCGGCGGCGCTCGCCACCTGCTGCAGGCCGCATGCCAGGAGCAGTGCGGCGTCGTAGGAGTACGCTGCCAGGTGGTGCGGTTCCTCGAGGGCGAAATCGACGCCGAGGCAAGCGCCCGATCGCCGCCATACGGAGCTTCCCGTTGCGTCCACCTGCCCGGCGACGCCCAACCACCCATCGCCACGCTTGAAGGCAGAGGGGAAATGGGTTACTCTGTAAGACCTCTCCAACCCCTCTCTTCCCTCCTGTGCGATGGCTGGCAACACTTGCCACCGCTCCCCACCCTCCAGCCTGATGGCGGCACCTTTTGCGCCCCTCCGTTGGACACCCCCCCCGCTTGCGTCGTGGCTCGCAGCATCCTATTGCCCTGCCAAACGATAATGTGTTATGGTTGGCAACAATGCCCCAATGCCCTGCCCCCCAATTTTATGCAGCCCCCCGTGGGCATCTACTATGTCGCTGCGCGCATCATGCAGCAGTATACAGGCATTCGGCGGAAGCAGCGGGCCCGGTGACCTCGCCATCGCAGGCTCCTGTGGCGGCGTCCACCGTGGCGGGCTGCGCATGCCACGCGTCCCGGAAGCGGAGGTACGCCGCAGAGCTGGCGTTGATGAACGGCCGCACATGAAAAGAGCCCTTCAGCATTTCTCCCCGCTGGGAGTCGGTCCACCCGGGTGAAAGGAAGCGCGCCACGTTGTCCTCGTCGTCGTCATCGAGGAAGATCCACACGTGGCGCTCCCCCGCCAAGTGCCCCTGGCGGCGCCCTCGCAGCGCCCGCGTGCACGTCAGGGGATCACGCCTGTCAACCATGTATCACCAGGACGAGGGTGGCAGCCGGCGGAGAGCTTGCACAAAAGTGGACGTTGTGGCGAATCTTCGGCAAACAGCCGCCGACGCGCATGCGATGAGGGCTAAGAAGGGCTAAGGGGGGCCTGCGACGAATCCCATTGTGAAGGGCGTCATAGAAACCGGCAGGAAGAAGTGTGCGCGACGGGGGCTTCCTGGCACTCGCACTCGGGGGAGAGTACCATCACGCCTAGACGCCCATAAATTACGACAAGAGAGGGTCTCTCAGGTGGCAGCGGCGAGGGGACAGCACGCCGGCATGAGCGGCAGCTCTGAGGGAGCCGGGAGGGGAGGAGCGGAAGGTTCCGGATGTAAGAAGGCCGCTAGCGTGTGATGCAACGACTACGCCTTGCATGAACCTTGACACCTTGCCTTCGCATAGCGGCCAACAATCGGTACGTCGCTCTCGAATGCGTGACGAATGTGTGACCCCTGTCAACGGCGCAAGTGCTCATGCGGCGACGGCGACGTGCCTCTCTTCTTTCAAGTGTACACAACGTACATTTGTAGAGAGCATTGATGGGGGAAACTCCATCGTTTTCCACCTCGTGTTTCTGAGCAGACCGTTCCGTGTCCCATTGGTTGGAAGTGCAGGGTACGGGCTCTCCGTATCAAACTGCATGTATCTGGTATGATGGTAGCCGCGAGGGCGAGCCCTGGTTGACAAGGGATGTGCGCCCAATGAGACGGCAGCGGAGGTTGTCATCCTCAGGGACTTACTCAAAGATATCACGATCTGCTCTCACGGAGAATCTCACCCTCGGGGGACACGCAGCGTAAGCCGATGTGGGAGGGGAGCACCGGGACCATACCTCGGCGTAGCTCCGCTCGAGAAGCACGGCTTTGTCCTCGGGGGACGCAAACACAACCCTGATCGTGCAGCGGACCTCCTCCAGCACTCCTGCCTGGTCAGACATCTCCCCCGAGCCCCTCCGAAATCAACCCATATGGTCCCATCGAAGCAGCTGAAGTGCCTCACCGCACTCCTCTGCACCTGCTTAATCCCGACTCCTTTGACTCCAGATCCGCCGATCGCACCCCCCCCCGAGGGCCCCTACAGTGTCCCTGCTCCACGCTCCCCGCCGGAGTCAGCCTCCGCCTCGCAGGCTCGGCGGTGCTTCCCCCGGCACGAGCGGGGAGCCTGCGACGCCTATGTGGTAGAAGGCGGCCAGGGATGCGAGGCCCGCAACTTACGATAACAAGGTGGTCTATTTGACGATCGATGAAGGGGATAGCGGCCGCAATGTTGACCCCCTCCGCTCGAGCTTGCGTGTAAAAGTTGAGGACGGCGGGGTTATGCTTCATCCCGAATAAGACAACTACCTGTACCGCCCGGGAGTAGGAAGGAGGGACATCCGCGTGCAAAGCAATCAATCCTTCCCCGGAGGAGGCTTCCCTTTCTCCTCGATCTCCATCCAAAAGATATACAAAGTAAATAAGGAACACCCCATGCCGGCCCCATATGCACCTGGGCACCCACTCCAAGCGGGAGGAAACCCGTATGCTGGGCTGTGCGAGGCGTACCGAGTTCCACCCATAGTGCTTGATAAAGTGAAGGATGGGACTGGCTGCCAGCGAGTTGGTCGGGAAGGTGCGGGCGTGGTAGGGGAAAAGGCCCGCGTTGGAGAGTTCTGACACGTTGGTGCCATATGACACCAACGGGATGCCTGCCAGGCTTAGTGAGGCGCAAGCAGCTAGGGTTGATTCGTCACATTCGTCTCCAACTGCTGCCTGTTCCCGCAGGATACAGGGAGGTCAGATTTTGGCCGCACCGAGGGGGCAACCTTGGCTGGCTGCACAGAAGGGCAAGGGGCTGTCTTGACATCACCGGAACCGGTATTCCAACCTTCAACAGGGCCCCCCTCAGAAGAGCGCAAGACTATTCCAACCTTCAACAGGGTCCCCCTCAGAAGAGCGTAAGACTATTGTGCGCGTAAAGCTAGGCTTCGCCACCACATTATGATGCTTCCCTTGTTTTCGCCTGAAATGGCGTGGCCGACAGATCCAAGGAAAACATGTGTCTGTAGGGCGACCACGAGCGCAACCCCAAAAGGCTGGAGTTTGGCAAACGCGCGAGGCTGTTCCCCACCTGCACACCGGCGGCGTGAAGGGCGTTCGCGGCGTCAGTGGCCGGCTCGGCCTCGCAGCGAGTGTCCCGGAGGGTGTAGACCAAATGCGTCTTTGGCAGCAGAGTTCGATTGTTATTGATCCCTTGCAGCGCCAGTCGGAACCCAGCGAAAGCATGGACCCCTGCGCGCCTAAACGCGACGCCGTCGGCGGAGTGGAGAGGAAATAACCCACCGATGTTGACAACCGCAGATGCAGGACCCGCATGGCCTGCTGACGAATCTTGGCTATGCGCCCCAAAGGATAGGCAGTTAAAAGATACGTACAAGCACATTAGCGCAAGGTATCCCACACATCTTGCCATTCTGTGAGCCAGGCGCCCCACCATTATGTCAAACACCGCGACCACGTCCAAGGACATTCCACGTCACGAAGGTGTTACAGCGCAAGGGAAGCTGCGTTTGAGTTTATTGGTCACCCTATCGACGTGCCTGGTAAGCTACGAATATAATATCAGCGCCAAAATGGTTAGGCACGCAGCGTTCGACCTGCGAAGCGACTGGCAAGGAACTTTGCGTGAACTTTCTGAGTTGCTTTTCGTACTGCTCGCGGAGGCCTCTGATTTGCAGTATAGTGGAAGCATGTAAAATCACAGTGGAGAATATGCGGAGACATACGCAAAGTGAATTGGTAGGTCTTTCACTGCTTATGCAATATGCAGGTGACTTACGTGAGAGACGCCGTCTCGATTTAGTCCGCCGTCAACGAAAGTCGTGGAGCGTATACATCGCGTTGAAGCGGTGAACCAGCGATAAAAGCAGCAACTCGCGCAATCTTTGAGAAACGAAAGTTGAGCATATCACGAGAAGTAGTACACGTGGTTGTGTTCATGTCGATGAGATTGGAAAGGATCTAACCTTGTCCAAATGAAATTCGGGGGCGTCCTCTCCACGTAATTTCCTATCGCCTGAGATTAAGTTCGATGTGTCCCTGATTTGTTTCGGTAACAAGTTCCTCTCAGGTTCCTCTCGCTCTCGTTTCCCCTTTATTATCCCCGTGTGGCAACATACTTTGGCAGGGTTAGGTCTGGTTCGGAGAACTGATGGAGAAGAGTCTAGAGTGAAACCCAGACCCGAGAAAGTGTTGTGTCATCATTTTAAAAGAAGTAATCTAATGCCTAAATGTGAAAAACCTAATTCCCGCTCAACCTGTTATGTTATGGCATTTTTGGCATGGCAAATCACCTTTGGACCTCTATCCTTAACCAATAAGAATAACCTTGTCGAGCAGAGGGTTGTCCGTGTGTCAGACGGACAAGAAACATAGTGATAGACATACAGTTACACATAGAACATACGACAAATAAGACAAACCGAAAGACATACACATACGACATAAATATAAGACAAAGACATACACATACGACATAGATGAAGACTAGCTACTACCCGTAGGGCCCGCATTCGGTATGAGGGTGTTCGCGTCACGGTTTGGAATAATTAAATATAGATCCCCCCCCCCTTTCCATACACTGAACACTCTCTCTCTTTCGCGTTTTGGATTTATACCGGAGTAGACACTTGACACTATCGACTATTCTATGTTTAAAATAATTAAAAATTGTCGCACCGAAGGTGCATCTATTCCTCTCGTAATATTCTATCTTGAATCTAACAATCTTTACCGTGACACACGTCTTTTGTAAAATTGTATCCAGTCGGCTTTATAAATATAGATGGCAGCGCCAGCGGTGTCACTTCATGGATTCCCTCCACCTATTCACATTCAGAATTCACGCATCGTGGCGAATCGCTACTGAGACGTGTCAGGTGTCACTACCCGTAGGAACCTTTGGGGGGGAAACCCCGGCGTGCCACATACTAAAGCTTTGCAAATTGCAATGGGCCATCCCATGGCCATGACATGTACATCGCGATGTCGATGTCGATGACGATGACGGCCCAGAACCGCCGAACATGACAGAATCAACAATCATGATTTGCAATTCAGCGATTCGGAGCGGTCAGACGCGAACACACATTTCCTCGTGCGGTTGAGACGTGAGACCGTCGAGTGTTGAGACATGATATCGCAACATTCATTTTGGTTTTCCGTCGCTGAGCGGAAAGGGCAGGCAGCCCTTATTTGACTTGATGGATATGAACTATCTGCGTGATATTGAGAACGCATATGGTTCGTATCTTATTCCCTGGACTGTTAGTAACCCACGGGTACCAACATTCTTCGGATCAAGTAAGCAATTCTCTTGAACCATGGGGGATATAATGAGCGCTCGGGAGTGTGAGTTCGCGCGGGTATGCACGTTTTCAAGAATGTCTTGACACTATGTTTAGTGTAGTGATCCCCATGCTCCCGTGGTTGCGACAACATCTATACTTCGTCACATCTCAGAAAACGACCACTGACATATTCATTACGATACAGTTGGCATGTTGGGACTCGAACCCAATCCGGGATGTATTCAGCTTACATCCCGGACACCATGCATGCTATATTACACGACTATTGAAAACAGCATAAAAAAGTCGCGTGAAATATTTCAAGTTGACTATGCGTGCCAAATATAAAAAACTGTGATGAGAAAAACGAAGGGAGCTCAAGGGCTCGAAGGAAACCATGGCGGTAGAGGATGGTTGGTCGCAGAGGTGAACTGCCACGCGCCACCTACCCCAACGAAAGCGAAACCTGACGAAAGGGTTAGCACGCAATTCAAATACAATAACAAACTTTTACACCCAGGTCAGTGGGAAAAACAGGCACAAAGTAAGTAGGCACAAACCAACAAAGAGTGGGGCTGTATGGGCGGGCGCACTGCGGTGAACTGTTTCGGCATACACCATTTTTGCAAAATCGAGTCAGTCGCGGAAATTGCCGCAGAAAACGTGCAAAATTGAAAACTTCCAAAAGAACATTCATTGCTCACAAATACGGTCGGGACCACTTGTGAAGCAGCCGTACAAACAGCAAAGGAGAAACGGGAAAACAGAGAGCTAGGAACCAACGTACCGTAAATTGGAGCTTTGAATCTCACGGGCAACCTGCACAATCTCCGACACGCCCACAAACCGCGCTTTCAGTTTACACATAAACAATGAAAAATAGTGAAAAGTGAAAAATAGTGAAAAGTATAAAGCTGGAGTTGCAGGCAGTTCAGGTCTGCGTGCAGTGTAGTAGTGCAGGGTGGGCGCTCCTGGTGAATAATGAATGTAACGTTGGCAGGCGCGGAACGTATTTGGAACGGGTGCTCGGTCAAACACTCATACCGTCTACATACGCGGGTCCGCGGCATTCTCGATTCAGGATTAGGTTCCATGAACCTGCTTCATGGATAGTAGGAACATAAGGTCCCACGGGACACCGACCATTGCCCAAAATTATTTTTCTAGTCATCCAATATCGTGTCATAACAGTGTCACCACGTTCGACGATACTGTGTTACGCGAGACCCGGTTGCCGTGGACAGTGACCATAACGATCGTAACTACACATTGCGACCTTTCATTCTTGCAGTACGTACCGTCGCGACGATCACACTCGACGTGGTGCAAGCGATCTCTACCAATGGGCGTGGGGTTCCTGAGTTGCGTCACGATCTTTTGCAATGCGATTCGTATGACGTGGATAAGATTTATGGGCAAAGATGCTTTCATGACCGGTGACCTGGGGCATCAATGATCATTTTCTGCATTAATAAATCAATTATGAATTAACATCTCGTCGTGAGTTCGTGACCATGACCGTCGCGTCGCGTGACCCGCGGGTAATTAATTATTACCCTCTGCGGGTGTTGACATGATCGTTGACATGTTACACGTGTGCCATTTATGATTGATGGGCTCAACGGGAGGCAAGACGAGAGAGCGAACGGGATGGCAAGCTCAGCGCTCACACACTCCGACTCGCTCACTGCAAAATTTTGCGAAGTTCGAATATGCTTGAGAAAATTAAAAAACGACAGGTTTACGTGTTGGAGAATTAACGTATCGCATCTTTAACTAATGTGCATAGTATTCTAGAAAGTATCGCTCGGTTGCGCGTTTATGCCTCTTTTGATATGTGATACCATCACTTAATCACATTCTTCGTGAACGACTTCAACAGTTATACCAGTAGGCGACTCAGGGTCACAAGTCAGCAGGGGATACTATGCGTACTGAAGTACAAAAGCTTGACACGCGTCAACCTTTTACCCAACTTCGCTTACCACGCGCCTACGCCTGTGAAGATATGCTCGATATTGCACTATCTCAAGGTCTCAAATACGGTAGCACTTCATTTTTGTCGCATGATCTATTATTTTTGTCGCACCATGCGACAAAGCAATTATATTCTGGAGCGACAAAAGTGAGTACGGGACTCATTATTGTCGCAGTGCGACAATAATGAGTAGGGGGCTCATTATTGTCGCAGCGACAAAAAGAAGACTGATATTTACGGACAGATAATTTACGGAAATTATACAGCAGATTATGGACTGTAAACATAATATTACAGTTTACGGAAGAAACATATGCAAACTAACTAACAATTGGTAGGAGAATGTGCTCACGTTAGCAAAGCATGCTCGATTGTCTACTCTATATTCATTACATAACTATGCTTATACATCTTTACAATAAATGTGCAGTGCATACTATTTCGAATGTGAAGTCAGGTATGAACAAAACAAATCCTGTAAACGATTGACTTCTAAAATCTAAAATCTAAAAGATAAGCAGGTTGCTGGGCACCGCAACATGCATTTCGCCAGCGATAAAAGTAAAACTGAAATACCTGCACAAAGCGAACGCTAAAACGTCAGAACCAAGTGATAAGATATTGCAAACATCATAAAAACACGCAGGCATACAAACATTCGAAGACAATAAGCAAAGTAGCTCAAACTACACTCTTCACAAATTCCACACAGCAACATGCGTATCGCCAACGAGCATGAAATAGTTGAAATACCTGCACACGGTAAACGCAAACATGTCAGAAATAAGATGAACGACAAACCAACCGCACACGCAACGAGAAACAGCACACACGCGAAACAGGCATTCAGGAATGCGAAACAGGCAGTCAGGAATGCGAAACAGGCATTCAGGAATGCGAAACAGGCATTCAGGATATCCTGCAAAATTACAGAGAGCAAAGTCAGTGAGAGTGGTGGGACTCGAACCCACGCTGCACAATCTGTGCAGATATCGCCCTCGAAAAAAAAACACCATACGAGAAACACGCAGAACGAACACAAAACAGGCGCTTGAAAACAAATAGCAAATTCCTGAAGAATATCAGTCAGTGAGGGCTTGTAACAACAACAAATCCGTCGGGCAGCAGTACAGCCCGTCAGTCAGCCTCGCTACAAGATTGCCCTCTACGAAGACATGCAAGGGGCGCCAGCAACCGAATGTTGCTGGCGGCATCGGACAAAGCGCAACAACGAACGTGACTTGTAAAACAAGGAAACGCTACTCAGCAAGGATGATGGGATTTAACCGGGAAATAGTTAGTATGCACGATACATTCAGCAGAACAAAACGGGACACAGCAGGCAACGGTGTCAGGTGCGCCGCAAAACGAAAGCTTAATGAGTTAACGTGTGAGTGAATATCTGATATGTGAAATCAGCCAGCCGCGGCCCGCGTGGGTCTCATGTCTGGATGAAGGTAGCGAAAATTCAGAATGAAAGTTGATGACAGACACAGTGTTTCGGGTGTGTCATTCAACTGTGACACTGTAATCTTCGTCGCAAACCCATGCCATGTCAGCATGTCTGCCAGGTGACTTTTTTTTGTCGTGTCGCAAACCCATGCCATGTCAGCATGTTGCGAAAGTCTGGAACCTGTCGCATCGCATTTGTCGCGAGGGAGCCACACTTAAGGGCTTTTTGTGGTGCAGTTTTTTAATTTACCAATATATAAATCGAAACTGATCGCGTCGCTGATTGGCTTATCCATCGTCTGCAAACCATCTCGTTTTTGTCGTGTGATCCCTTTCCCTTGTCGTCCCATATTCATGGTGCCTATCTCAGGCGCTCGCACTTCTTATTGGCGGTTATGGGCGATCAGTCCAAAACATCTCATGTAAAACACCCTGAAATCTGTAGCACGTGCGCCTTCTATAATTATACAAAAAAACGTGCTCCTTGTACGTGCACAGTCAGCTTATGGTATTTCGCGTGTGACCCATATTCATGGAGTTTATCTAATCTCATGGCTCCTCTGATTGGCGATCAGTCGGAAATCTCTTTTATACGCCATCTGAAATCTGTCGCGCTGATAACTTCTGCATGAATATCCATAATTCGATACTACGCCCAGGAATATTCTATGCGTCTCTGATTGGCGGCAATGCTCCACCGATTTGTATAACTCTCCTGCTTGCCATCTTAAGGTGACCGGTGTGGACTGCAATATAATTATATATGGGCGGTTACTCCCGATCTGACAGGGAAATCACACTGTTTCCGTAAAAAAGGGCCCCAAAGGTGGACAGTTCTGGTAGTATCGTGTGCGTCGATGTCACTTTTTCCAGGAAAACCTGTTTCGCTCCTATAAGGGAAACGCAGGGCCTTGCAGCTTTTTTTTGAAAAAGCTGCGAACCGTCGGTGTATAATGTTGAGTATAATCGGATCTGTTTGCGACACGACAAAAAAAATACACCTCGCGACACAAAAAAGGCGCTTCCCTCAAATACCGCGTCTTTAGACGCGTCCTATATTCAGAAATATGTCTCCAGTTCAAAACGATACCTTAAGCTGACTTTTCTCAGAGTTTTCATACCACTACAAGATAAAAGCGAAAGCGATATGTGGGACGGTGTTCCGCAAAGCGGCTCTTGGCCAGGATATTTCGCATATCAAGAACACGACTTGCAAACGGCGACCAACAACTTGCAGGAATCTCCACATGTGTTCAACGAAACTAACCCTGGCGGTTTCAGTGCGCAAACGTTTTCGTACCCAATATCCGCGGCGAACCCGTATGCTTTTAGTGCGCAACCAGTATTTCAACACATGCACGTAAACGCGGTTGGTTTCAATCCGCAGCCGACAGCGCAACCCATGCCCGGACCAACTAGTTTCAGCTTTCCAACGCGCGTGACACCGACTACTTTCCCGTTAAATGCAGTTTCAACTCCTTCGTCCATTCGAAACTGCGGTCGCACTGCGGAGGAGGAGAGCCCGCTACAACCCCGAACGCTCGCAAGCGACTTTCTGGATCCTGAATTGGTGGACCCTGAATTGGTGGACTCTTTTGTGGAAAACTGTGGAGAGGAAGACGACCCTGATTTTTACGATGCCCCGGATATTCAAGAGTGGGAAGACGACGACGATGAAAACCGGGATCCGAACGCTTCCGCTTCTGCTATAAAAGGAGCGCCTGGTTCTGCGCGGACTTTCCATCATCGCAACAAATGGCAGTCGTGTCTGAAAGATCCGGACAAAAGCGCAAACGATGGTGAGCGCCAAGCAAAAAAGGCGAAAATGGGAAGGAAGCCTAAAGCTCTTTGGGACTTGATGCAGCGCTTTTGGGGAGGAATTCGTGGTGGCACCAAACAGTGGCAAGCAACGGGAGCACATCGACAAAAGCTAAGGCTGGTTTCTTCTTTGATCGCTGCAGCCGTTCATGTCATATGTGGCACTTCGACGTGCATGCCCGATCTATCTATGCTATCTTCCAAGCAAAAGTTCGTGAAGTTCAAGGCGGATGATGCTTTATCAAACTTGACAGGGGAACAATGCGAAAAAGCTATTGCTTTTGCTCTGAACTATGGCATTTGTGGTGCGTTTCTGCAATATCCAATTGAAATACATATTGTTTCACACTTACATCTATAACACTTGTTTTTAAGTGGTTTAGCATGGTGCACTTTCACATGCTCCCATCTCCCATATGACTCTCCTCTGTCTCCAGTAAAATTATCAGCTTGCTTTCACATTTTCTCTTCGGCTTCAGGTCCCATCTTCAGCTCCTCTATCTCTGTCCACTATACTATTTAGATCGATTAGCTCGCATCCTTCAAACACAATGTCTTCAAAATATAATCCAAATATCAACCTGCTCACCAGATCTTGCCCCGTGAGTCAGTAACCCAGACTGACCTGTGCTGTGCGTTCCTATGAATGGTGCCCCGTGAGTCAGTTACACAGGCTGATATGTGTTGTGCGTTAATATGACTGGTGCCCCGTGAGTCAGCATGGTAGACTGACTTGTGTTGTTGTGCTGTGCTATGCATGTGCAATTATTGTGCTGTGCATTGTGCCCGTGTTATGCATATGATGTGCTGTGCTGTGCTGTGCTGTGCTATGTCGGATCTCCGGAATCCACTTCCGCAGCCGGATGCCGTGCCCAGCTGTGCGGTGTTGTGCTCTGCTGTGGGTGTAGCTATAATATGCTATGCTGCGCAATGCTTTGTGCAGCGAATGCCGCTGAGTCTCGGGCGTAGTGCCCAACCGAGTGTGCGCTTGCGACGGGGCTGTCAGGAGTTCAACCTGAGCTCAGCACGGGTATACCCCGCTGAGGCTGCAGCCTCTCCCTTACTGCCACGCATATAAGCATATGCAACGCCCATTGCTGTGTTGTGCTATGCATATGCAAATGCTGTGCGTTCGTATGATTGGTGCCCCGTGAGCCAGTTACACGGACTGACCTGTGCTGTGCATTCGTATGATTGGTGCGCCGTGAGCCAGTTACACGGACTGACCTGTGCTGTGCGTTCGTATGATTGGCTCCCCGTGAGCCGGTTACACGGACTGACCTGTGCTGTGCGTTCGTATGATTGGTGCGCCGTGAGTCAGCATGGCAGACTGACTTGTGCTGTGCGTTCGTAACTATGATTGGTGCCCCGTGAGTCATTGTTGCGGTGACCTGTGCTGTGCGTTCGTATGATTGGTGCGCCGTGAGTCAGCATGGCAGACTGACTTGTGCTGTGCGTTCGTATGATTGGTGCCCCGTGAACCAGTTACACGGACTGACCTGTGCTGTGCGTTCGTATGAATGGTGCCCCGTGAGTCACCGTGGCAAACTGACTTGTGCAGTGCGTTCGTATGATTGGTGCCCTGTGAGCCAGTTACACGGACTGACCTGTGTTGTGCGTTCGTATGATTGGTGCGCCATGAGCCGGTTACACGGACTGACCTGTGCTGTGCGTTCGTATGATTGGCTCCCCGTGAGCCGGTTACACGGACTGACCTGTGTTGTGCGTTCGTATGATTGGTGCGCCGTGAGTCAGCATGGCAGACTGACTTGTGCTATGCGTTCGCATGATTGGTGCCCCGCGAGTCAGTGTTGCAGACTGATCTGTGCTGTGCGTTCGTATGATTGGTGCGCCGTGAGTCAGCATGGCAGACTGACTTGTGCTGTGCGTTCGTATGATTGGTGCCCCGTGAACCAGTTACACGGACTGACCTGTCTGTGCGTTCGTATGAATGGTGCCCCGTGAGTCACCGTGGCAAACTGACTTGTGCTGTGCGTTCGTATGATTGGTGCCCTGTGAGTCAGTTACACGGACTGACCTGTGCTGTGCGTTTGTATGAATGGTGCCCCGTGAGTCACCGTGGCAAACTGACTTGTGCTGTGCGTTCGTATCATTGGTGCCCCGTGAGTCAGTTACACAGACTGACCTGTGCTATGCGTTCCTATGAATGGTGCCCCGTGAGTCACCGTGACAGACGGACCTGTGCTGTGCGTGCATCTATGTGGTGCCCCATGAGTCAGCGTGACGGATTGACCTGTGCTGGCAGCCCCGGGGGCGCAGTGCCGTGCTGGCAGCCCCGGGGAAGCAGTGCCGCGCTGGCAGCCTTGGGAGAGTGTCGTGCTGGCAGCCCCGGGTGCTGGCACACTTGCGTTACCTCCTCCACGCTCTCCATGCTTCAAGTGCTTTATTTGCGTGCTTTCTATTATGCTATGCGTGCGTGTCCCCCCTTCTGCCAACTATTCAGGACCTCAGTCTCAAACAAGACTGGTGTCCTCAATAGTGCCCAGACCACACCACGAGGAGGCGGGGGACATGGTGGTCCATATGCAAAACTGCCAAAAGTAAAGGTCTTCGTGATGCAAAGACTGTGTATTATATGCAGATTTGTCAAAGGATGCACACAGACTGTGTATCATATGCAGATTTGTCAAAGGCATTGAGCCAATTGTCTTTCAATGGACCTTGGATAGCTCCCCAATCCCTGGTCTACTCTGGCACGACATGATGGCTAAATCTTTGTTAGCTTTATGCAGGAATGAAGGCTATTAATGTCGTAAAGCTTTTGGATAAAGAGAATCCTGGATCCGAATTTCAAATCCAAGAAGAGTTTTTGAAGCAGCTGCAGGAGATGTTCTCTGTTGAGAAACTTGTACGTCTCGCCATTGCTAATAATGCCTGTGGAAACAAAATGATCGAGTGCCTTCAACAACTTCAAGGTCATGACCCTCATTTTCGAGTCTTCACCGCCAACAAGTAAGCATCCCCTGCCCATTGAGCTCCTCATTTGCTGCATGCATGATGATGAATTCTAATGAGAAAGAAAGCCAAAGGATCAATGTCGCATTTTTCGAAAGCACAGGGGGCAGTTATGTTAGAGGTAGCCAGTGGGGAGGGAAGAGGGTGAGGGAAATTGGAACGCAATATATGGATGGGACATGGAGCAAGCAGGCGATAGCAAAGAGCTTAGACCAGTTGCCACATACATGAGGGTGGATGTCTTGTTCTTGATGCAGGCACAAAGTTACACAATACAACAAAGATGCGGTCCAAGAAGCCAAAGCTCGAGGGGAATGGGTAAAGGCAACGGGTGGCGAACAGTACGGTCTACAGGTTACCTCAGTTCCAAATATGATGGCAAAAATGATTCGAGGATGGGTCCAAGAAGTTTTTCCGTTTGTTCCGGGTGTATCCACTTCCTCCACCGATCTCGAAACCAGTGGATCTGAGAATATCGCCAAATCCCATTGCAGTGCAGATGCAACAGAAAATGATTCACCTGACAACTTTCGGCTCAAAGGAACTCCGCAGCAACGGTGGCTGGACGATGTGCACATCTTCAATGGCCAACAAGCTCTTTTAGAATCGTTTCATGTTGTTCCCCCGGAGGTGGCCACCGACATCTCAGTTGCACACTCATACCCTATCCCCCTTCATGTGCTAGTGAGCCAGTTAAGCAGTATTGGCACTCAGCGACGCGCGCTGACAAACCTCCAACGGGCACTCTCGGGCACTGCATGCCCGTCTGTTGCTTTCTGCTGTGGGCAGCACTGGTACCGAGTATGTCTGGATAGCAACGAGCAGCATAAATTGATTTATACTTTTGATCCATTTGGCAGCACGTTCCCGGCAGCAGTGACCCAAAAGTTGGAGGAGGCATTTCCGGGATGGACCGTCGTTCCATTGTCGTTTCAACTGCAATCTGATGCAGAAAGTTGTGGTCTGTGGACTCTTGCGATTGTTGAGCAGTGGTACAACTTCTTATTGAGAAGGCATCAAATCTCTCCAGAATTCGAAATTCCAGACCCGCAAACATTTGATGCATATTTGGGGAGTTGGCGAGTGGAACAAGGACTTCAAGACTTATCAACAGCGGGTGATGGCACATACAACATCCAATGGATGGAAGAATTCCGCCAAAGAATGCACAGGGAAATTGATGTGGCTATGAAAAATCCAACGGCCAAGGCCTTCTTCCAACGAAAGGCCACGCGCCAAGAAGTCCTCCACACTCACTTCACGGAGATCATCGATCTAACCGAGTTCGTCGATTTATCAGAGGATGCTGAGGAGGAATCAATCCCCGACTTCATAGAGACACCTTATGGTGTACCCACGACAGGTTCGTTCCTAAATGCACTCAAGACTTTTTGCACTTCATATCATTTTGTCTGTTGTGCACTGTTTCCCGGGATGTGTGCTGAGGTGCACAGGATGATGCATGCAGGTGATGTTCCGATGCCCACTACTCAAAGAAACCCCGTAACCAGCACAAGCAACACGGGTGCGCATCGTGCACACCTGGCTTCGATGACTTGCCCTATTGTGCGCGTGCCGTGGATGGCACCTCCAGCCTCGACTGCCTGCCAGCCTTTCACAATTGCCTGTCCCAGACTCCGTACCAGCCTTTCACATCTGCCTCTCCAAAACTCCCGGGATGTGTGCTGACGAGCAACATATGTTTCGTATGCAGGAGATGCCCCGAATCCCACCGAGACCACAAGGCGATGGAAATGCGATAAATGCGGCGAAGAGAACGTCGCAACTAATATGCGATGCGAATGCTGTGACTTTACACAGACTCCACTCCGACACAGTAAGAATGGCATCAAACTTCGCCACCAAATGCTTACAATTGGAAACTCAAGTAAAAGTCAGAATGTGACCGACCTCGGATGGGTCTTGTTAGAAATGGTGAAATAACGCTTCCACATGGCTGACGAAGTAGTTGCTTAAATCTACAATCATGGTGCACTGACGGCGCGATGTATTGTATGCAGGGGATGCCCCAACGCCCAGTGCTCCGAGTCAGCCCCCCACCGGCACCAGCACTGCAGGTGCGCATCGCGTGCACTTGGTTGTGACGCCGGTCCTGGCCCTCTGCATGCCCCTCAGGATGTGCGTTGAAGGGGCGCAATGTACCGCACGCAGGGGATACCCCAATGCCCAGTGCTCCGAGTCAATCCCCCACCGGCACCAGCACTGCAGGTGCGCATCGCGTGCACTTGGTTGTGACGCCGCTCCCGGCCCTCTGCATGCCCCTCAGGATGTGCGCTGAAGGGGCGCAATGTGCCACACGCAGGGGATACCCCAATGCCCAGTGCTCCGAGTCAGCCCGCCACCGGCACTAGCACTGCAGGTGCGCATCGCGTGCACTTGGTTGTGACGCCGGTCCTGGCCCTCTGCATGCCCCTCAGGATGTGATAACTTAACAGTATGCATCTTCAAATGATGACTATTCAGGATAGCTATTGGTGATGTACACAGGTCAAAGCGCAGACATGGATACGTCTACTGTGTCTCACACAAAACTAGAGCTTGAGTACAAGCGGGAGTCAGCGATGTTCAAATTTTCAGACGCAGACCAAACCTATACGGTCGAAGAAATCAAAGAGGCGCTCAAGGCACTTTTCTTGTGGAAAATCACCGGAGATGAGTGTGTTCACGGCAAAGTGCAGCTATCCCTGACTCGAGTTGGCCTTCAACTTCTCGGTGTTCATGGGCAGTGGGCGCTCATGTGTATCTGTTCCTGGATTGGTAAAGACAATTACACTAATTGGAGTATGCACGCCCACCAACTGGAAGACTCGGTCCTCAAGCAGATCATGAGGTACCCTTCCTTTGCCTTATGCCCTAGTGTCTTAAATTTGAATGGAGACCAATGAATGGCATGATACTGTTTTGTTTGCAGGCTGGCGAACGAGAATGGTGGTTTCATCGACATCACAATCCCCGGCATTGGCACAGCTCGCACTCAACATCGTATCATTACTTGTGCAGACTATCCAGTTTTATGCGCGTTAAGTGGAGAACCCGATCTTCAGATCCTCGGTGTGAAGGCTCCTTGCAGAAACGTGTTCAATGATGAGACCAAAGAGCAAGCAAGATGTCCCTGGGCTCTCGTAAATCTACGAACGCGGAAAGTGAAGAATTTACACGATGGATCCATGTGGTGTATCGGATACGATGCAAGCTGCAGTCTCGGTGTTGATGGGGGCAAGTGCCGAGCATGCTGCCATCACGAGAAAGTTGAAGCAGGAAAGAATGGAGGGCGAAAATGGGACCCTGGCAGTACAGACTCGTTGGCCTCACTCTCTTTAATGTTCATGTGCTCACCGGAGATTCTTCAAAAGGTAAATGGACTCGAGCACATCGATTCCCAAACTGCACTGCAAGACGCGCTTAACGACGACTGGATATCTAAACTACTTTGCGATGCATCGGGCCAAGAACCAGATGAGAACGTCACCAGCATACACTCATTGGCAGAATCCATGGAACAATGGTCAGGGCACATCTTCGTTCCAAGAAACCCGAAATTTGGGAGAGATAGCCTATACGCCAAGAAGCTCACGCCCGGTGGAATAGAAAGCATAATGATATGCATTTTGCACGAGCTTAAGTGCCAAGTGAAGAAGATGATTACCAAAGCGTATCGACGAGCTGTAGATGATCATCAAGCGAAGAGGATCACGGGTGGTCGCCACCACAGGTCAGATTAAACTGACCACTTCAAACAGCCTGGACTCTCCACATGCCCAAGAATTCCTTACTCACATTCCTGAATATATCTCACTTTCTCTATATTGTATATGCTCGGCAAGGCTAACTTTGTTACACTATCTATGATTCCAGCGGCAATGTCCCCAGCGTTGAGCTGCTGACATACTTCCGTGACCAGCTGGACGTCAACATCTTAGAAAAGGATTCAGAACGCAGCAAGGACGGTGATTCCCGCAACAAACCATTCCTGCAAATTGCCGTTTTGTGTTATGGCTATGCAATCACGAGTCAATTATACAACCCTTACGAAGCCTGAAAACTGCCCGGGCACTTGCTTATCTAAATCCCTTGGAATACGTGAGTCTCAACTGGAATGCCATGCTCAGATGCTTACCGAACTGACTTTGTCGCAGGTGTGTACAAGAAGCTTGCATGTCGCTGGGACTATGACCAAATGTGGCGGGCGCTGCAACACTACCAAGACATCATCCAGATTTTAAATCTTGAGGGAGATGCCGCCTACTGGATCACGGAAGTGTGGAGGTGCATCTATGAGAAACAGAAGTTACAACAACGTGCGACCTTGACAGATGAAGAGAAAATGCAGTGTGCGCGGAATTCCAAAGATGCAAGGATTGCTATCGAAATGGCTTATTTGCAGAGTGACTTGACACTCTATTTTGAGATGCTCCCTTTCCAAGCTGATCTAATGCCCTTTGAGTGCCCTGCATTTTGGCATGACGGGCACTTTAATGGCGCGGATGATGTCGATATGATGGTTCGGGACTACACACCTGCTCAAGCTAAGGTGCGCTCTTGATATTCTTGAACCAATAAATCTAGTCAGCATCTATTGTCAGATGGCGGGAACTCTCTCTTGTCATATATACAAGTTCTGCCAGCAGCCCCCCCTTCAAGCGCTGTCCAAGATCCCTGCAAAAAAACATCCAAAATGGCACAGTTGTAAGAAACACACAGTTGTCGCATAGCTGGTAGGACGGCGCACTCAGCGAAATAGATTCTGAAACGGAGGTCTTCTCGGTTTGTTATGCAGAACGAGCAAATGGAGCGTATGCAGAGGGATCACGGTGAAATGAAGACCCCAAACGGTGGTGGGAAATGGAAATCTGCAGCCGAGCGCCTCCCTGAAGATCTGTGGCCCGCCAGTGAGACTAAAGACAAAGGAGAACAAGAGCAGCGGCTCGGAAAGCAATGGATACGTATGGATGAGAAGGAAAAGCCAGAATGCCCTCGAAAGAAGAAAGTACGGGCACCAAGTAAAGCTGTCACCTATAGAGACTGCGACAAACTACTGCAAAACCCTGCAACGCCGGAGTGGCTTAAGCAGCTCATTTCACAAAACACCGAGGGATTTATTTGCAATGGCGTTGTCAATGAGCGCCCTTCACAACTGTGGCTTTTGCTTGAGTTCGAGAAGAGGGGTATGCGCTACAAGACTCTCAGAGACGACAACGGATACACAGCAGCGGACAGGAAGGAACATGGAATAGCATCTGAGGTTACTGGGTTGTTCAAGTCGCAACTTCTGAAATGGCTGGAGAGGCGAGCGCACCCAGATTCTGAGCAGTCACTGTTGAATCGACCTAGACCCGGACCAAGGCAATTGATACCACAATTGGAACGAGCAGAAAACCCCAGTTTAGTCCTTCCCGCAACCAACACGACACACAGTGGTCAAGAAGCACAAGGTAAGGGAGCGGGGAGAAAGCAAAAGGCGTCTCGTGCAACAAAAGGCAAGAACGTGCCTCAAGCCGATGCTTGTGCCGGTGCCAGTGCCGAAGCCGGAGCTAGTAGAAAGAGAGGGCGCAATGCACGTGTGTAAATGCGTTTCTTCAGTTATCTCGATAGACCGTATCAAAACAGTTGTATCTGCGGACGGTAACTTATATAGGGGCATATGTAAATATAGGGATATATGTAAATAAAGGGGTATATGTAAATATAGGGTTGGTGGGGTATATGCTGGGGCTATGAAAATGTGTCTACAGATGAATGAACACACAAAGCACACAGGTCCATACATCAACTATATTACTGTTAATGAGAAATCATTGTGCCCATACCAACGCACCATACTTGGCTAGGCAAATGTGCGTAAACCACGTGTGTAAACGGTGCAGAATGATTCAGCAAGATAAAAAGGCCGTGGGATCTGACACCACAATGATTCAGCAAGATGGGAGAGGGGTGGCATCTCGCCCGGTTAAAGCAGCGCCGCGCTCGCAGCCCCGGGGAAGCAGTGGCGCGCTCGCAGCCTCGGGGGAAGCAGTGGCGCGCTAGCAGCCCCGGGCAATAAGTAGCGCGCTCGCAGCCCTGGGCAAGCAGCGCCGTGCTCGCAGCCCCGGGGAAGCAGTGCCGCCCTCGGAGCCCTGGGGAAGCAGCGCCGCGCTCGCAGCCCGAAGGAAGCAGTGCCGCGCTCGCAGCCCCAGGGAAGCAGTGCCGTGCTCGCAGCCCCAGGGAAGCAGTGCAGCGCTCGCAGCCCCAGGGAAGCAGTGCCGCCCTCGGAGCCCGAGGGAAGCAGTGCCGCGCTCGCAGCCCGAGGGAAGCAGTGCCGCGCTCGCAG